>JAJOOR010004833.1:0-74840 GCA_036250505.1 Solanum acaule | reverse complement strand
ATAAACCTTAGGTCACAATTGCCCATTCAAGGCCAACATCCAATGTAACACAATTGACCATCAATTCCTCATAATTCAATATAGAACAATACATAAATTAATAACCCATAACAATCTACACATTAATATC
The DNA here is from genome assembly GCA_036250505.1 of Solanum acaule. Taxonomy (NCBI): domain Eukaryota; kingdom Viridiplantae; phylum Streptophyta; class Magnoliopsida; order Solanales; family Solanaceae; genus Solanum; species Solanum acaule. The sequence continues at coordinate 74,710 of JAJOOR010004833.1, read as the reverse complement.
ACATTATTAGCTCATAATCATTAGACCCACTTTAGACCCAAAATTAGGATTTCAAGATATGCAAGGGTTCATGGAGTTTTTGATCTTAAAACCATCAATATTAACATAAATCATCATTTGAAATACTTTCATGCAAAAAACCAAGCTTAGAATTGAAATTGGGATTTTTAGGGTTTTTGAAAAACATTGAAATCACTTTGATTTGGCTCTTTGATTGAAAGGAGAATCAAAGATAAAATCCCCATACCTTTGTGATTGATTTCCTTAGGAATTTGAAGAGAAATCAGTAGGAACCCATCCCCTAGCTTGAAGCTTCATCAATGGCTTCCATGGAGTTCTAGAGAGAGAAATTTATTTTAGAGGGAAGGTTCAATTGATAATGAGGTCTAATTCTAGGTCTTGGGGTTTTAACCATTTAAAATACCCTAAAACAGGTAGAATAACCGTTTCTAATAATTCCCCAAAGTACCCAAACTACCCCTCACTTAGTTGGACCCTTTAAACAAGTCAAACTTGAGTTCTTATTTTCGCAGATTTCATCGGGAAACAAGTTTGCGACGCGGAGGTGTTCCCACAAGTTTCTAGAAATTAAAATCCATGACTGAAGAGTCCGCGACGCAGACCAAAACATTTGGCGCTTCGTAGAGCTAGTCTGCGACACGGACATGCTCCGTCCATGAGCATTTTCGAGCAGCCTTGGCAGCTTGCTCGACCAAGGGTTGGGGTCCTCCTCGGGGACCCTTAGGGTGGTCCCGAGGAGTCATACCCGAATGTTTTGACCCTAAAAACATTTATTAAGACACTAGGGTCACCTCCACTGATTTTAGAATCCAAACAACACATGAAAATATGCAAGACATACTAGAGCACACTAGCACGCAAACAACTAGTTTTCGTACGTCTTCAACGTCTCTTTGACGTTTGACTTCAAACTCAACTAAACTGACCTATAAACTCATTTTCAAACATTTTTACACGTTTATCAACTACTAACATGCATGTGAAGCTCTAATTATCCCATTTCATTTTGAGAGGCGTTACATTTGTTGTGGATGGTGATATGGGACACTATCCATACATTGCACTAGGTATAGCTTGAGGATTACTTGAGGTGCAGGCTTAAGGTGAAGGTAAAGGTTCATATGTGGATTATGTTCTAATATGAAAATATGACTTGTATGTTGGTTGTGACTTATATTATGCCTCTTTTATCAATGTTCATGAAGTTTTACCAAATGGCATATATCATGACTTTCAAACAAAAATGTCCTTTTTAAGCATGTTTTTTCATGGCTATCATACTTAGTACTTTATGTGCTAACCTATTCTTCTATGTTTTTACTACAAGTGTAGGTTCCGACAAGTGACTTGCATTGCTCTAGTGAAGCTTGGATTAGAGTTCTCCAAGACATTTTGGGTATGTCCTCATAGATCGAGGACAAGTGTTTAGAAGTTTCTTTTCTTTTCATGTAATAGACTACTTTAGATTTCTATTGTAAAGGGGTGTGTCCCTATTTTTGTTCAAGATTATATCTAAGATGGCCATGCAAGATATAGACTTTTGCTTGCGTTTAAATGTTTTTGAATGTTAGATTGTATGGTTTTAAATAAAAAGTTTTAAATTCCGTACTATTTTTATTACCTATGCAATGAATGAGCTGTGAGACTTGTATTAGACCCCTTCGGGGTCAAGTATGCCGTGTCGTATCCAGGGTCTAGACTTGGGTCGTGACAAACATGGTATTCGAGCATAATGTTTTGGGAATGGTTTTTTAGGGTTGATGTCTCACAAGCCACGTCTAGTAGAGTCTTGTTTATCAGTGTGAGTCTTGACACATCTATGAGCAAGAGGCTATAGGACGTTATAATGTTACACTTCTTTCATATTCTTAAAGACGTGCCTTAGAGTTTAGCTCTATAAGTTACCTTTTCCTAATCCTTCTCTTGTGTTTATATGATATGAATACAAGAAGGACGCTCCTCAAGGTGGCCAAGTTCCTCAAGGCAACCAAGTTTCGGTGGATCCCCCGGCCATGACCAATGAAGAGATTAGGTCGGCTTTTCTAACCTTGGCCCAAGCCATGACGGCTCAAGTTAATCGGGAAATGGGGCCTAGGGTGAATGCTAATGAGAGTACCATGGACTCAAGGTTGAGGGACTTTGTGAGGTTGAATCCTCCAGTTTTCCTAGGTTCTAAGGTGGAAGAGGATCCCCAAGAGTTTTTGGATGAGGTCTATAAGATAGTCAATGCTATGGGGGTGACTTCTAGAGTAAAAGTGGAACTTTCCTCCTACTTATTGAAAGATATTGCCCAAGTGTGGTTCACTCAGTGGAAAAGTAATAGGCCTTTAGAAGAGGGTCCTATTGAATGTGAAGAGTTTTAGAGAGAATTCCTTGGTAGGTACTTTCCCTGTGAGAAGAGGGAGGTTAAGGTGGAGGAATTCATAAACCTTAGGCAAGGTAGTGTGAGTGTGGAGGAGTATTCCTTGAAATTTACCTTATTGTCTAAGTATGCTTCATCTTTGGTGTCAAAATCTAGAGATGAGATGAGTAGGTTTGTGACCAGTGTATCCGACCTTGTTAAGGAAGACTGTTGTACAACGATGCTTCATGATGACATGAACATTTCTAAACTTATTGTGTATGCTCAATCTATTGAAGAGTCCAAACATGAGGGGAAGAGTAGAGAGATGAAGAGGTGTAGATCTGATCAACAAAGTCAACCAAGGTTCAAAAAGAGGTCCACCAACCAAGATTCTACTATGGTCAACAATGATAGGATGTTTAAACCTAAACCTCAAGGAGGGAATGGAGGTGGTTCTTCATTTGAAAGGTCTACTTGTGCCAAGTGTGGGAAGCAACATTTGGGTTAGAGCCTTGCCGGCATGGGTGGGTGCTTTGGGTGTGGAAAGAAGGGTCATAAGATGAGAGATTACCCAACACTTTCGGCAAAAGGGAGAGAGGACAAACAAGCTTCTCTTGATGGCCCGGACCCTAATGCTCCAAGGAAGAATCATTTCTATATGCTTCAAGCTAAAAAGGACAAAGGAGCTTATCCGGATGAAGGTACCGGTAAGTAATAATTCCTTATGATTATGAATGTCTTGTTAAGGTTCTTAAGTTGTTTTTCATGTTAGCCTTAGAATGGGTTTTCTCCTAAGTGGGGGATGGTATGTTGAATAGTAAGGTTGTGGTGAGTTTTGATACCCTTATCTCTTTCCTTCTATTCTTATTCAAGCTTGAGACCAATGAGTTCCTTGTAGCTTGTTTCATGTTTTGGGGTCATGTGTGAATATGAGTTTCAATGTTCTCCTTATGTTATGCATGTTTGAATGGAATCTATGTTTATATGAGAAAATGAGCTTTCATTATTGTGTTCCTCATGTTGATGTGCATCTATGATAAGTTGCCTAAATATTCCATGAGTTGACTTGTTGAGTTTGTTTGAATGTGTTGTTGGAAAGAGTTGCATATTTGCCTTATGATGTTGTAATGAGCATGATATGAGTTGGAGAAGGAAGTTCCTCTAACGAATTGAGAAATTTTAATGTTTTTGTGCATAACGAGTTTGTAGAAGTAGTTCCTACCTTCTTGTTTTTGCATTGAGCTTGATGATGTCGAGTTGATGTTCCTCCTATTATTTTATGTATTTTTGTGGATGTGTCATGCATAATGGGCAGCTAGTCTTGAGTCGTTATTTTCTTAAAGTGTTTAAAGTGTCATTCGAGGACGAATGTTCCTACGTGGGGGATAATGTAATGACTAGGAAATGATAGGTTAAACTAGAGCCTAAATGTTAGGGTTAATGTCAAGAGTTAAGGGGTTTAGTGGTTAAACGTTAATGTACGTACTAGAACCCTAAGTTTAGAAGACCTTCTAAGGTTTGGTTGAGGGTGCAAGGTGAAGAGCCAAGACAAAAGGGGCAAGCCTAAGCCAAAGGCCAAGGCTGCCCCAAGTTTGGCCAAACACTGCCCTAGGACTATGACCACTTTCACGTCCAGTGGTCTTGACCACAGTTTTTGAAAGGGCTCGTGAAGGTCCCTTAGGCATGTATGAGGCATGACATAGAGGCCTAGCCACTGCCTAGGAACCACGACCTTCACCATTACTCGTGGTCTTGACCACGGATCGTGGGACTTCTCGTGGTCTTTCCTTGGCATTGTGGGAGCCTTGGGTGTATAAGAAACCGTCTAGACACTTCCTACCAACACCACGAGGGTCTTCACGACCTGTGGTGGCCATCACGAGCCATGATGCCACCCGTGGTTGGCAAAACAGTATGCTTGCTAGGCTCCCCAAGGAAGGCTCTCCTTCACGAGCCACTTCACGGCTCGTGGTGAAGACCACAGACCGTGGGAAGGCTCATGGAATTTCCTTCATCACTTGGGAGCCTTGCCAAGTTGAGGAGGCTACTGGTCTAGGGACCACGAGCACCACCACAAGCTGTGGTGCCCCTCACAACCCGTACAAGTGGGCATGGTCCCTGAAGGGGCTTCCCAAATTAAGGGCTTTTGAGTAATTTCGTTTTATTTAATTAAAGTATGGAGTTGATTTTAAATGGTTTATATCACTAGTATATATAGTTTTAAGTCCTAAAATAAGTCATTAACTCCTTATTTCCTTAAATCAACCAAAAGTGTTCCTCCTATAAAATATTCTCTCTCTAAACTCAAGGAAGAAGAAGGAAGCAATTGAATCTAGGGTTGGTGGATTCCAAGGATTTTATTCTTCAATTTTCTTGGGGAATCTATAGCAAGATATGGTATTCTTCATCCTTGTCTAACTTTTCATTCAAGGTGCCAATTCTAAAGAGATTTCAAGATATCAAAAACCTAGGGTTTTACTCAATCTCATGGGTTCTTTCATCAAAAGATTTCAAATGGTTATTAATGACATATTATGATTGTATTAATGTTTAATTGGTGATTGATGATGGAAATACTCTTTGAACCCATGAATTCTCTCAATTCCTAAATTATGCTTGTATGAAGTGGGATTGATGATTATGAAAACTTATGAATGGAATTTGTCTAAATTTCTTCGGTTATTGAAATGTATCATTATGTATGTCTTAATTATGGTAAATTGATGGTTTGTTGGTGATTTGTTATCATTTCCTTGAAAGGGCAGGTTATGACTAAATTACAAGTTGAAGTAGAATTGTGCTTGAACTATTGATCCACTTGAAAGGTGGAGGTGTTTAATTACTATGTATGTTTATGATGTGAAGTATGTGTGTGTGATCTCTATGAATGTATTATGATCATGTTTAGAAGGCAATTGTTTGAATGATGATGATCATGTGAAAGGCTATTCTCAAAGACACACACTCATGAATGACTAATGAATGAAGTTCTATGATAATGTTGATGATAATGGGTTAATTGAAAGTCTATTCTCAATTGTACTCTAATGAATGATATTGACTTGTTGTGAAAGGACTTTCTCACAATAAGGGGATTCTTAGGTGAAAGACTATTCTCATCTCTGAATCGATGAGCTTTCCAATGAATGAATAAATGTTGGGTTTGGGATGGATGCTCATTCGGGAGTTGAGGTGGAGTATCTAGTAACAATATCTTATCCCATACTAAACTAATGTAATGAATGTAATGTAGTCCGTAGGGAATAATGCTAAGCACCGAGTGGATGTGGCTTGAGATGGGTGTTTATCCAGGAGTTGAGACGGGGTATCTAGTAGAAATCTCTTGAGATGGATGCTCTTCTGTGAGTTGAGGTGGGGTATCTAGTAACAATCTCCCTATCCCTTAAACTATGTTCCCATATAGGTCTAGCTAGTGGATCCACTTAAGCTAAAGAACAATGGTCCTACCTTAGGCAAGTAGGAATCCCTTATCCGGTGAGGGTGACACCAGGATTCCATGAATTGCTCACATGGTCTATGTCGGTTAAGGCTTACCCCATACAAAGAATGTTAATGAACTATGGCTTCTTAAGAATTCACTACTTAGTGTGGGTGGTGGTATGGGACGCCATCAATGCTTAGCACAAGTAGGCTTTGAGAGGGGTTATGGTGTGTTCGTTTATAATGTTAAGTGCAATGAATGTGCTCTTATTATGATTTTAATGAAGAATATTGAGTTATATGCTTGAATGAGATAATGCATGTTATACTTGGATTGTATTATGAGTTACTTCCTAGTTATGACTTATTGAATATGAATGTGCCTTGCCTATGGTGACTTCAAAGGAGTACTTAGTATGAGTAGTAGTGTGGGATTCTACTTGCACATTGCCCAAGTATGACTTAGAGTTGTATTTTATGATGGTCCTTATGTGTCGATATGACTTATGTAATGTTTATGTCTCTTGTGTATGAGTATTGTGTAAGGATTGAAAGGTTGAATGGTAAGTTCAATTTTGGTGGCCTTAATGTGGTACCTTGGTGTGGATGGTGTTATGGGATGCTATCCATACATTTCATAAGGGTATAGCTTGAGGGTTACTTGAGGTGAAGATAAAGGTTCATATGTGAATTTTGTTCTAATGTGAAAATATGACTTGTATGTTGGTTGTGACTTATATTATGCCTCTTTTATCAATGTTCATGAAGTTTTACCAAATGGAATATATCATGAGTTTCAAACAAAAATGTCCTTTTTAAGCATGTTTTTGCATGGCTATCATACTTAGTACTTTATGTGCTAACCCATTCTTTTATGTTTTTACTACAAGTGTAGGTTCCGGCAAGTGACTTGCATTGCTCTAGTGAAGCTTGGATTAGAGTTCTCCAAGACATTTTGGTTATGTCCTCATAGATCGAGGACAAGTGTTTAGAACTTTCTTTTCTTTTCATGTAATAGACTACTTTAGATTTCTATTGTAAAGGGGCGTGTCCCTATTTTTGTTCAAGATTGTGTCTAAGATTGCCATGAGAGATATAGACTTCCGCTTGCGTTTAAATGTTTTTGAATGTTAGATTGTATGGTTTAAAATAAAAAGTTTTAAATTACGTACTATTTCTATTACCTATGCAATGAATGAGCTATGAGGCATGTATAAGACCCCTTTGGGGTCGAGTCCGCCGTGTCGTATCCGGGGTCTAGACTCAGGTCGTGATATTGTTCCCCTTAGTAGAGATTTTTCGTGTTTAGGTAGATGGTCTAGCACATCGAGGTTCGTACCTTATTTGTTGTATTGCTTTCTTTACTCTTTGTTCCTCAATTTAGTTTCATCTTTTGTGATATTCTTGGTGTTCCTTTATTATATGTGATATATGATCCATTCTTACTTGTTGCTTATGCTTTCTTTATTTTGGAGCTCAGTCGGCTTACGCATACTGAGTGCAACTTGTTGGTTCTCATAGTACACTTTTTCACCCTACAGATCATAGTATGAGTTCTCCCCGTTGATTTGGTCTCGTGAGGAGAATCTCCTAGATTTGGAGATTTGGGTGATCTCTTGGCGTTTGAAGCTGCCACACTCCCCCTCTGCTTTGGATTAGGAGTAGTCATTATTTTTGTGGTAGAGACAGTTCTGTATCAATGATTTATTTTTGTACTCTTATTTGCATAGTTTCTCAAATACCAAATGATACCAGGTTGTAACGACCCGCAAAACGAATAAGTGAAACTAGAGCCTAACTAGTGAGGGTGTGAGTTTGTCATGAGGTTTGAGATGGTTTGATGTTGTCCCGAACTTTGGTTGAGGGGTTAAACGTCAAGGTACGACTCCCCAAGGACCACCCTAGGGGTCTTTGAGAAGGACCCTTAGTCTAATCCCCAAGACCCCAAAGAACCTTGAAGTTTGCCAAAATGGGTTGAGCAACGGAAGGGGACCACGCCCCGTAGTTCCATCCACTGTCCGTGGATGGCCTCCGTGGGTTAGACCCCCATGAAACAAGCTGCAGCCCCAGACTACGGACCAACAACACGGTCCGTTAGTGGACTCATGATCCATAGGTCTAGGGAGTGAGTCGCCAACTGTTTTGCTGTCAAGTTAAGGCCTAGTGTGGGGGTCATTTGGTAAATTCATGTTAAGTCTTGTTTGGTTGGGGGACGATTTTAACTAGTTATTTATGGTATTTTAAGGGTTTTTAAAGTATTAAAACATATTTTAGATTTCATTAATTCAAAACCCAAAATCAAAACCCACCTCTCTTCTCAAAAGCTCTCTCTAGAAACCTCCATTAGAGGTGAAGACTTCAAGCTCTCAAGGTCAAATCTTCAAGTTTTTCAAGAATTTTTTGTGGATTTCTTCTATAAAAGGTATGGTGGTCTTCATCCTTGACTTAGTTTTTTTCAAGGACCCAATCGCAAAAGTGATTTCAAGTCTCCAATATTTTCACCAAAACGTTAGTTTTGAATCTATGCATGGGTTCTATTCTAAATGATTTCCAACGGCTTTATTGCATTGATTTATGAATGAATTGTGGATTTAAAGATGAATTAAGATGATTTCTTCCTAGAACCCATGTTTTCCCCAAACTTCCTAAATTGTGATTTGTGATTGGGAGTTGATTGATTATGCAAGTATGTTGAATTGTTGATGCTTATATTGAATTAAGTGATTGAATCATGTCAATTTAATTATCTATTGTAGTATCTTGGACTTACGTATTGATGTTGGTTCTTAACCTTGAAGGGCAAGTTATGATCAAAATACATATTGAAGTAGAATTGTGCTTGATCTATTGATCCACTTGAAAGGTGGAGGTGTTTACTTACTTTGTATATTGTGGCATTGAATTGATGAATATCTTCCTTGTACCTCTATATATGAAGGATCTATGCATGATCATGATGTAAAGTATATGTGTGTGATTTCAATAAATGTATAATGATCATGTTTAGAATGTCAGTGTGTTATGATTGAATGTTGTTTCTCAATTAACACCTATGAATGATGAGGCTATATGTGAAAGGTTATTCTCTCTCACACACACACTGATGAATGAATAGTGAATGAAGTTTTATGATTATGTTAATGATAAAGTACTTATTGAAAGGCTATTCTCAATTGTACTCTAATGAATGATAATGATTTGTTGTGAAAAGACTTTCTAACAATAAGAGGATTCTTAGGTGAAAGGATAATCTCATGTTTGAATCTATGACCTTTCCAATGAATTAATGTCGGGTTTGAGATGGAAGCCCATACGTTAGCTGAGACGAGGTATCTAGTAGCAATCTCTTATCCCATAATAATGAATGAAAGTAATGAATGTCAAATACTCTTTGGGGAATAATACTAAGGATCGAGTGGATATTGATTGAGATGGATACTCATACGTGAGTTGAGGTAGGGTATCTAATAACAATATCTTGAGATGGATGCCCATACGTGAGTTGAGGCGGGGTATCTAGTAGCAATCTCCTTATCCCATAACTATGTGCACACATAGGTCTAGCTAGTGGATCCACTTAAGCTAAAAACTATGGTCCTACCTTAGGCAAGTAGGAATCCCTTATCCGGTGAGGGTGACACTAGGATTCCATGAATTGCTCACATGGTCTATGTTGGTTAAGGCTTACACCCACAAAGAATGCTAATGAACTATGGTTTCTTAATAATGCACTACTTAGTGTGGGTGGTGGTATGGGACGTCATCTATGCATTGCACAAGTAGGCTTTGAGAGGGGTTATGGTGTGTTCCTTTGTAAAGTTAAGTGTAATGAATGTGCTCTTATGATGATGTTAATGAAGAATGTTGATCTAATGTCTAAATGATGAAGGTGCTCTTAATGAAATGAAGCTAATGAAGAATGTTGACTTGTATGCTTGTATTAGATGATGCATGTTATACTTGGATTGTATTATGAGTTACTTCCTTGTTATGACTTATTGAGTATGAATGTGCCTTGCCTATGGTGAATTCAAAGGAGTACTTAGTGTGAGTAGTAGTATGGGATGCTACTTGCACATTAGACAAGTATGAGTTAGAGTTGTCTTAGATAATGGTCCTTACGTGTTGATATGACTTATGTAATGTTTATGTCTCTTATGTATGAGTATTGTGTAAGGATGGAAAGGTTGAATGGTAAGTTCACTTTTGGTGACCTTAATGTGGTACCTTGGTGTGGATGGTGGTATGGGACGCTATCCATACATTGCACAAGGTATAACATGAGGGTTGCTTAAGGTTTAGGCTTAAGGTGAAGGTAAAGGTTCATATGTGGATTATGTTCTAATTTGAAAATATGACTTGTTTGTTTGTTGTGACTTATATTATGCCTCTTTATCAATGTTCATGAAGTTTTACCAAAATGGCACATATCATGACTTTCAAACAAAAATGTCCTTTTTAAGCATGTTTTTGCATGGCTATCATACTTAGTACTTAATTGTGCTAACGCCATTCTTCTTCTATGTTTTTACTACAAGTGTAGGTTCCGACAAGTGATTTGCATTGTTCTAGTGAAGCTTGGATTAGAGTTCTCCAAGACATTTTGGGTATGTCCTCATAAATCGAAGACAAGTGTTTAGAAGTTTCTTTCCTTTTCATGTAATAGACTACTTTAGATTTCTATTGTAAAGGGTCATGTCCCTATTTTTGTTCAAGATTGTGTCTACGATGGCCATGTGAGATATAGACTTCCGCTTACATTTAAATGTTTTTGAATGTTAGATTGTATGGTTTTAAATAAAAAGTTCTAAATTCCGTACAATTCTATTACCTTTTTAATGATTGAGCTATAAGGCTTGTATAAGACCCCTTTGGGGTCTAGTATGCCGTGTCGCATCCAAGGTCTAGACTTGGGTCGTGACAAACATGGTATCAGAGCACAAGGTTTTGGGAATGGTCTTTAGGATTGATGTCTCACATGCCACATCTAGTAGAGTCTTGTTCATCGGTTTGAGTCGTGATACATCTATGAGCAAGAGGCTATAGTACATTTGGAAGTTACACTTGTTTCATATTCTTCAAGTCGTGCCATAGAGTTTAACTTTAGAATGTCTCTCTCTTATTCCTTATCCGATGGTCTTTAGGGTATGACCACTTGAAAGGATTATGCTAGAAGGTGTGAGGGAGGAAGGTTGGTTGTGATGTCAATTATGGCTATATGACTTGTTATATTTTAGGTGATAGAATGTGATGTTGTATTTAGTAAGAAGGTGTTGCTTTATGGTTATGCTTAAGATGATGATAGAACCTGCCTTAGTTATGATGAGTTTCGAGGTATGTTGAAAGAGTTGATGAAATGTGGTGTTTTAGAAATGCCTAGGTGTGATAAGTATGGAGGTGTAGTGATGTTTTGCTACGACCTTAGAATGGAAAGTAGTGTTGTTTAAAGGAGTTTGTATAGGCTTACTCCCAAGTGGGAGATAATGTGCTTAGATGGTAAGGTGATGGAGTGTCCTTGATGTTCATGAGTTAGGCTTGCTTGGTTCTCACCTTAAGAGGTGTAGTAAGTTTATGAGTTTAGACCCGGTATGGTAGACTCATATAATACCTTGAGTGGTGTTGGTAAGGTTGTTTGTGAGCAAGAGTTGCTTAATGAGGACCTTCCTAGTTTAAAAGCATTGGTAAGTGATAGTCCCTTATGGTTGTGAATGTTGTATTAAGGTTCCTATGTTGTTTTCATGATGGCCTTAGTTGGGTTTTCTCCTAAGTGGGGGATAGTATGTGGAATAATAAGGTTGTTGAGAGTGTTGATATCCTTATCTCTTTCCTTCTCTTCTTATTCAAGTTTGAGACCAATAGTTCCTTGTAGCTTGTTTCATGTTGTGGAGTCATGTGATATATTGTGTTTCCATGGTCTCCTTATATTATGCATGTTCTAGTTGAATTCTTGTTTATATGATAAAATGGATTTATATGAATTATGTTCCTCTTGTTGATATGCATTTAGTATGAGTTGTCTATATGCTTCATGAGGTTGATTGTTGAACATGCCTAAATGTGCTTTTATGAAAAAGTTGCATAATGTGCTTAATGATGTTGTGATGAGCATGATATGAGTTGGAGAAGGTAATTCCTCCAATGTAATGAGAAACGTTGAAGTTATGTTGCATAATGAGTTTGTAGATGTAGTTCCTACCTTCTTGTTTTGCTTTGAGCTTATTGATGTGGAGTTGATTTTTCCTCCTAGTTTTTTGCACTAGCTTATAATGTTGCATGCTTGATGGGCTGCTAGTCTTGATTCATAAACCCCTTAATGTGTTTTAAGTGTCATTCAAGGACGAATGTTTCTAACTGAAGGATAATGTAACGTCCCGTAAAACGAATAAGTGAAACGAGAGCCTAACTAGTGAGTTTGTGATGAGGTTTGATGCTGTCCTGAACTTTGGTTGACAGGTTTAGGGGCTAAATGTCAAGGTACGACTCCCCAAGGACTACCCTAGGGGTCCTTGAGGAGGACCCTTAGTCTAACCCCCAAGGCCACAAAGAACCTTGAAGTTGGCCAAAATGGGGTGAACCACGGAAAGGGTCCACGCCCCGTAGGTCCATACACTGTCTGTGGATTGCCTCAGTGGGTCAGACCCCCAAGAATCAAGCTGCAGCCCCAGACCACAGACCAACAACACGGTCCGTTAGTGGACTCACGGTCCATAGGTCTAGGGCGTGAGTAACCAACTGTTTTGCTGTCAAGTTGTGGCCAAGTGTGGGGGTCATTTGGTAAATTCATTTTAAGTCTTATTTGGTTGGGGGACGGTTTTAGTTAGTTATTTATGTTATTTTAATGGTTTTTAAAGTATTAAAACATATTTTAGACTTCATTACTTCAAAACCCAAAATCAAGACCCACCTCTCTTCTCAAAGCTCTCTTTCTAGAAACCTCCATTGGAGGTGAAGACTTCAAGCTCTCAAGGTCAACTCTTCAAGTTTTGCAAGAGATTTTTGTGGATTTCTTCTCTAAAAGGTATGGTGGTCTTCATCCTTAACTTAATTTCTTTCAAGGAGCCAATCTAAAAAGTGATTTCAAGTTTCTAATGTTTTCTCCAAAACCCTAGTTTTCAATCTATGCATGGGTTCGATTCTAAATGATTTCCAATGGCGTTATTGCATTGATTTATGAATGAATTGTGTATTTAAAGATGAATTAAGATGATATCTTCCTAGAACCCATGTTTTCCCCCAATTTCTTAAATAGTGATTTGTGATTGGGAGTTGATTGATTATGCAAGTATGTTGAACTGTTGATGCTTATATTGAATTAAGTGATTGAATCATGTCAATTTGATTATCTATTGTAGTATCTTGGATTTATGGATTGATGTTGGTTCTTAGCCTTGAAGGGCAAGTAATGATCAAATTACTTATTGAAATAGAATTGTGCTTGATCTATTGATCCACTTGAAAGGTCGAGGTGTTTACTTACTATGTATATTGGGGTATTGAATTGATGAATATCTTCCTTGTACCGCTATATATGAAGGATCTATGTATGATCATGATGTAAAGTATATGTGTGTGATTTCAATGAATGTATAATGATTTTGTTTAGAATGTAAGTGTGTTATGATTGAATGTTGTTTCTCAATTAACACCTATGAATGATGAGGCTATATGTGAAAGCTTATTCTCTCACATACACACACTTCAATGAATAATGAATGAAGTTCTATGATTATGTTAATGATGAAGTACTTATTGAACGGATATTCTAAATTGTACTCTACTGAATGATAATGACTTGTTGTGAAAGGACTTTCTCACAATAAGGGGATTCTTAGGTGAAAGTCTTTTCTCATATTTGAATCTATGAGCTTTCCAATGAATGAATGTCGGGTTTGAGATGGAAGCCCATACGTTAGTTGAGGCGGGGTATCTAGTAGCAATTTTGTATCCCATAATAATGGATGAAAGTAATGAATGTCAAATACTCCTTGGGGAATAATACTAAGCACCAAGTGGATATTGATTGAGATGGATACTCATACGTGAGTTGAGGCGGGGTATCTAGTAACAATCTCTTGATATGGATGCCCATACGTGAGTTGAGGCGGGGTATCTAGTAGCAATCTCCTTATCCCATAACTATGTACCCACATAGGTCTAGCTAGTAGATCCACTTAAGCTAAAAACAATGGTCCTACCTTAGGCAAGTAGGAATCCCTTATCCGGTGAGGGTGACACCAGGATTCATTGAATTGCTCACATGGTCTATATCGGTGAAGGCTTACCCCCACAAAAAATGTTAATGATCTATGGCTTCCTAATAATGCACTACTTAATGTGGGTGGTGGTATGGGACGCCATATATGCATTGCACAAGTAGGCTTTGAGAGGGGTTATGGTGTGTTCCTTATTATAAGTGTAATGAATGTGCTCTTATGATGATGTTGATCTAATGTCTAAATGAATGAAGGTGCTCTTAATTAAATGAAGCTAATGAAGAATGTTGACTTATATGGTTGAATGAGATGATGCATGTTATACTTGGATTGTATTATGAGTTACTTCCTTGTTATGACTTTTTGAGTATGAACGTGCCTTGCCTATGGTGACTTCAAAGGAGTACTTAGTGTGAGTAGTAGTATGGGATGCTACTTGCACATTAGACAAGTATGTCTTAGAGCTGTCTTAGGTGATGGTCCTTATGTGTTGATATGACTTATGTAATGTTTATGTCTCTTATGTATGAGTATTGTGTAAGGATGGAAAGGTTGAATGGTAAGGTCACTTTTGGTGACCTTATTGTGGTACCTTGGTATGGATTGGGGGTATGGGACGCTATCCATACATTGCACAAGGTATAGCGTGAGGGTTACTTGAGGTGCAGGATTAAGGTGAAGTTAAAGTTTCATATGTGGATTATGTTCTAATGTGAAAATATGACTTGTATGTTGGTTGTGACTTATATTATGCCTCTTTTATCAATGTTCATGTAGTTTTACCCAAATGGTATATATCATGACTTTCAAACAAAAATGTCCTTTTAAGCATGTTTTTGCATGGCTAGCATACTTAGTACTTAATTGTGCTAACCCCATTATTTCTCTATGTTTTTACTACAAGTGTATGTTTCGGCAAGTGATTTGCATTGTTCTACTGAAGCTTGGATTAGAGCTCTCCAAGTCATTTTGGGTATGTCCTCATAGATCAAGGTCAATTGTTTATAAGTTTCTTTCCTTTTCCTGTAATAGACTACTTTAGATTTCTTTTGTAAAGAGACGTGTCCCTATTTTTGTTCAAGATTGTGTCTAAGATGGCCATTTGAGATATAGACTTCCATTTGCGTTTAAATGTTTTTGAATGTTAGATTGTATTGTTTTAAATTCCATACTATTTCTATTATATATGCAATGAATGAGCTATAAGGCTTGTATAAGACCCATTCGGGGTCGAGTACTCCGTTTCACATACGGGGTCTAGACTCGGGTAGTGACACAGGTCTTGTGTTTGTTTTTGTTTTTATTTGATTCTCTTGTTTCCTTTTCCTTCTTATTATTATTGTTCTCTTCCGCAACCCTTTTCTTCTACGCATTTGCTTGCTACTTCTAATTCCAGGCTATGGGATCGGCTTACCTTCTGGTGGGACGTAGTAGGTGCCATCACAACCTAAGTTTTTTATCATGATAGCACACAAGCAATATCACACAACATGGAAGACACAATAATTCATGCAATTCAAGTCTACACTCATCCAATCAAGCATTTCATCGATCAATCAATAAGGGTCACAACACGGCAATTCTGTAACACCCCAGATTCGATAGAGGGTAAGATAGAAATTTGCAAAAAGCTGCAGGTACCAACTGACGGCGGCCAACCACGTCCCATGGATGGGACCATGGACCGTAGGTGTGGTCCCTGGTTGGTCACCTCCCGACCTAGATTTAGAGGTCAAGAACCATTCAGGACCAATAGACTGTTGGTGGGACCATTGTCCGTGGTTGAGGGCCTGTGTTCTAGACACCCAAAATTCCAGTTTCTGACCATAGTCGACGGTCATGCAGGCTGGACCATTGTTCAGTGCATGGTCCATCGATCGAAAGTCGTGGTCGGTAGGTTGGTAGTTAGTTCAAGGGTAGTTAGGTCTTTTCCTAATTATTTTATCCCTATACTGTGTCATTTTGCCTATGTCTAAGACCCTTATATAAGTGATTTTAACCCCAAATTATATTCGTTCACTTCATTCTCATCATTTTCACAAAAGTAGTTGAGTCTTTTTCTCGCAAGGATATTTCTCTCTCTAAAAGCTCGAAGAAGAAGATCAATCTAGGGTTCAAGATCAAGCTTCCATTCTTCAATCTTTTTGGACTTTGATAGTAAGGTATGATAGTTTTCATCCATGGATTCCTTCCATTCATGGAATTCCCAAATTCTCCTACTTTCAAAAGGTAGAAATCCCTATCTAGTTAGGGGTTTCTTCAATTGCCATGGGTTCTCTTCAATGTTGATTTAAATTATTGAATTATGTCCTATTATGCATGAATTGATGAAATATTATGTTTTTATAATGGTTCCCCCATGAACCCATGTAATCCAAATGTTTTCCAAATTATGATGATGTGATGTGGGTTTCGAATTATGAAAGTGGAGATTATGAAATTATGGAAGTTCTTAAGAGAATTATGTAAATGTTTTAAGGATGCTTTGAGATTAAAGTATCAATGATAATGATTGTTGTTGTGTTTTTGAAAGGATTTCTCATAAACATATAAATGCATGGTTGTGAAAAGTTTTCTCATATAGTATGGATTTTAAGGTTGAAAAGTCTTCTCACCTAATTGAATCAAAGATAAAGAGCTATCATAATGAAACCTAGCTTGGATTGGATACTTCATTGTACCTTTCCATGGATGACTTATGACTTAGCTTGGATTAGAAAGATAACATGCCCTTCGATGGATAATATAAACAAGTAAGAAATAACTATTCTATGCGATTATGCTTAGCACTGAGAAAATATTGAGATGGAAGCTCTCCCGTTAGTAGAGGTCGGGTTTCTAGAAGCAATCTCCTTATCCCTCTCCTAAGAGCCCTACTTATGATGATTGTCTAGATATACATTAGCTAGTGCATCTACTTAAACTATAAGTTCATGGTCCTTACCTTGGCATGTAGGACAACCCTTTTCAGTGTGGAAGACAGATGAGTCAGAGATTTGGACTTATTTGGGGCATTGTTTTCATAGTTTATTGTCCTCAATGCCTAATTTATGCTTTAAACTGATGTTAAAGTGTTGATTTGTAGCAATAAAGTCAAAGGAGAAAGGCAAGGACATTAATGGGCAAAAAGTAAGAAAAAACTAAAGAAGTTGAAGAAAGGCAATCCTGGTGATCACCAAACCACTCGACGAACCGTCGAGTGGCTCTTCTGCTCGCCAAAAGTTCTAGCGTACTAGCCCTTGGGAACAAGCCAACTTGGCGGTGGAAATGGACAGTCGGCGAACCACCAAATGGATCGGCGACTCAGCTCCTAAACACCTAAATTTACAGAAGCCTGAGGTTGAAGAGGTAAGGAAAGACCACAATGGAGAGTGACACTTGGTACATCGCCAACCTAGTTGGCGATGATCAACTTACACCCCGATCAGTCCCAAGCTAAAAATTCTGAAGAGAAGAAATGCAAAATTTCAAAAGAGTTTTGGATTATTAAGTGGTGTGTGAGGTGAGGAAGCAATGTTGGGAAAGTTTTACCTAGAGTTCTTGATCCTTAACACTAGTTTTGGAGTTTTTGAGTAGAGTTTTCAAGTGGTTATTGAATATTAGTTGATTTGAATCATTGTAAAGTCTAAGAAATAATTACCCAGTTCATGGATAACATAATTGGTAATCTTTTCTTACTTTTTACAATGTGTGGCTAAAACCCCATTCTTGGGGTGTGATCATGTGATTATTTGTTCTAATTAGCTTATGGGTATTGTTGTTTACAGATTTAAATGCTGATTTGAAGTGGGTTTGATTGATAGATGTGTATTAACCCATAAATTGTAGTTGCAAATGCAATTCTAACTTAGTGGATAGGGATTTCTTAAGAAAGAGGTTCTAGAATTGAGGCTATGGATTGATGATTGTAGTGATTGGGTTATCGTTGATTCAGCTCGAGAGAGTGAATCTAAAATCAACCCTACCAATCTAGCTTGAGAGAGTAGATTAATTGAAGTTTTGGGTTGTTTATATTGTTATGCCTGTCAAGGTTCAAGAGAACTCGCTTGAATCGTAATTGTTGTTCGAGAGAAAGCTATTGCATCTATAGTCTAGCCTACCCACTAAGATTCAGCAATTGTTAGTAGCCAATAATTAACCATATAGCAAAATTAGTCTTTAATTGATCACATCCCCAATAATCCTTCTCTACTTAAATACTCCCTGTTTTCGTACTTGTTGTAGTTGTTAATTGACAAACCTAATCCCCCATCTGACACTTGTTGTCAAACCCCTTTAATTTACATTGCTTTGATTCGATATTGTGTACTTCTACAAACGGCTAGAGCACAACCTTCACTTCTTAATTAAATTCCATTATGTATCACTCCATGTAGGTTCGACCCCAACTTTTTGATGGGTTTATACTAGATTGCAATCACCTACACCTAGAATTGGATGAGGAGTAGTTGAGCTATCAAAAATGGTGCCGCTGTGAGGGAGTGGCCTTTTAGAATTCTCTTATTGAACTTTGTTTTTGATCTTATTGTACTGTAGTTGAACCTATTTACCTTTTTATTGTTATTTGTGCCTTTGAGCAGGTGAAGAAATGAGTGTCTACGGAAGTAATGCCAGCCAACTGGGCCAAAATGACGACATTGGCAACTTGAATGATGTGAATGAATTACATTTTGGCGGTGTGAATGAAGTACATTTGGGTGGTGTAGGTGCTATTCGGTTGCCTTCAGTTGTGGGATATGTGGTGTTCCATGTGACAAGCACGATGTTGTAACTATTGCAAATGAAAGGGTTGTTTGGAGGCTTGGCTCATGAGGATCCTCATGACCATATCTGAAATTTCGTGGACGTTTGTGGACCCTTCTCTTTCAAAAACATCTCCCAAGAGTCAATTCGACTCCGATTGTTCCCTTTTCTCTGATGGGAGAGGCTACCAAGTGCTTAGCCGACCTGCCTAGGGACTTAATTACCACTAGGGATGAACTTACTGGGAATTCTACGTCAGATCCTTTCCTCTTTCGAGGATGAAGAAAATGATGTACAATCCAATGTTAAATGCTCAAAGAGTCATTTCTCTCCGAGTTCTTCCGATATTAAACAAAAAAATCACTGGTCATTTACCAATGCTCAATGTTATCTTTTTACTTCAAAGTCTTGTGTTAGTGTTTTCAATTTTTTTAGTAACTCTAATTTTTGGAATTCTTTTGGTTGAATTAAATCCTCCTATGAGTTTTTCAATGTATACATAATTAATATAAAATTCAAAAATTAAAATTTGAACAAGAAAGATAAAAATACAACAAATATTTTAACCATGTTGATGATCAATCACGATATGTTTAATTGATAACAAGACAAAAGTTGCTCCCGGGAAAAGCCCTTGAGTAAACTGAAGCGCAAATGTTAGTCCAAAATTCGACAGAGCAAAAAGTAAAGGTATAAGAATACATATCTTGAAAAAAAGTCATAAAACAAAGATGGGGGGGGGGGGGGAGGGGGAGAGAGAGATAGAGGTGAGGAAGAATTTTTTTAAAATCAATTCATTGGATAGGATGTGTTGATATAACTGTTGTTCCTATCAACAAAGGCTATCCTTGAACAAAATATCATTCACTTGTTTTTATTTTTATTTTTTTAAAAATAATTTAAATCAATTTGATAAGCATTTGCATTGGATGGGATGAGTTGATATCACCATCTTTCTTATCAATAGAGGCTATAGTTGGAAAAACTAACTTTTTTCTATTTATTTTTAGTTTTAAAAATAATTTTGAGGTTGTAAAAACAAATAATTTTGTTTATTTTCAACTTTTGTTGGTGTGAGGATCAAAACCAAATGATTTTGTTAATTAAAGATTAATTATGTGAAATATAATTGTATAGGAATCCAATTTGGACTTAACATATAATATAGGGACCAAACCACTATTTAAATAGACTCACTGACCATTGTAAGAACTATATAACACCCCCAACAGGGTTAAGTGTGTCTACGATAAGTTTAGGCTTCTATATAGAAAATGATTTTTTTTGTATCTGCTCTTATTTTTGAAGGAATAAAATTTTAGTAGCAACTGGTTATTTCGGTATGGTAGAAGAAGTGTAACACCTCGGTCATAGAAATGGCTAATTTTAGAAAGAAATAAATTAGAAATAGCCAATTTGAGATTTGCGAATGTTATTCTTAAATGTGAGTTTCGGGTCAACATCAAACGACCATAATCTTCAGCACATGATGATTTAGGGGGCCCATGAGATATCAAAAAAAGATCTTTGAGTCCTCTTTCCAACGCCACTATGTTGGCAAAATTCTAAGTTTGGATGAGGGATATATGTCCGTTTGACTTCAGCCTGACCGATTAAGGAAATTCATCCGAATTAAGGAAGGGTATTTTGGTCTTTTCCTTAACCCCTTACTTTAAACGTGTTTTTCACCCAATTAGGAGTCAAAGCTGATTAAATCAGTTTACACCCAAGTCTAAAGTGTTCAAGAGGAGAAAAAGCTAAAAGTTTCAAGCATTCAAGATTCTTGCAAGCTTTGAGGAATTTTGTCATGGATTTGATCCTTACGAGGTATGTAAGCTTTCATAGTAATGGGTTCATTCACCCTCACGTCAATCATGAGTTTCTTGATTAAAATTTGTCCATGAAAATCCTTGTATTGAGGTTCTTGATGAGTTTAATTATTTATACTTTGTAAATGGGGTTTGATGAGTTCTTGAGGCGAGGGTTTTGAGTTTGAGGGTTGCTCTTCAGGAGATTTGAGCAGACTTTCATTTACTTACTTGGGGTTTACGAATCTAAGAGGGTTTTAAAGGAATCAATCAATTCTATGTGAATTAGGGCAAAAACTCGAGAAGAAAAAATCGTCAAAATTTTCTAGGAAGATTCTGGGGTAGGCACCCCCGATGCACTAGCTGGCCTGGCGTGGGGGGCCAATAGAGCGCAAAAAACCAGCCCCAATAAGAGGAGGCCTGACGCAGCGCGCCATTCCTGCGCCACAAAGTTTCAGGCCACTTTTTTTCTTCGTTCTAGTTTCGCACTTGTTCCTTTGAGTAGAGATTTCATTCCCTTGTTAATCCTAGCTATTTAAACCTTCATTAATTATCCAGAGATCTTATATGTCACAAATTATACCTCTTGAATTCACATTTCAAATTCAAGAAAAGATTAAGAGTCAAGTTTGAGGAACCTTTCGACTCATTTTGAGAAGTCTTTTACAAACATTTAAAACTTGTTTTAAGACTTGAGTACTCAAGTATGAGGATGAGGAGAGTTGAATTCCTGTTTTTAAAATGAATATAAGAGAACTAATTATTCGCAAGAGTAAATGTTTTTACATTTAAAATGAGAGGAAACTTCGATTGCCTAATGAGTTCATGAGGAGTTTTGAGCACTATATCTTTTAAGAGAACCTTTTGAGTAATAATCTAAAAGTTTGAGGATGAGGAAATGTTTTAAAACATTTTTGGATGAGTTATATTATTGGGAGTATTATTGAACACCAATATGTGGACGAGTTCAGACTACTCAAAGTCCTCATAAAACATGTATGCCAAAATGGGTAAAGGGTCATACTTTTTAGATGATTCCTTATTGCATCTAAGCATAACTTAGTGGATCCATTTAGTTGAGAATGTCCTATACTCCGGCAAGGTATATGATAGTTTAGGCAGCATGGGCGAGATGATGTATCATCACATAGCTCATAGTGATGTTTGTTGGTAGAGAATCTCCCAAATAAGAGTAAAACAATTATTATTGTATTTTTAAATACGTTGAGTTAATATATGTTGTTTTAGAAGTTTTCTTTATAATGCATCTTTATTGCTGCTTTTATATTGAACTGAGTTGAGTATTTCTATGTTTGAGTATCTTTTAGTATCCTTGAGTATACTTGAGTTGAGTTGAGTTATGTTGAGCATATATAAGGTGAGGAAGTTCTTCCTTTTTTTCATTTCAAGCTTATTTATGTGCTTTAAAGTTCCCCTACATATTGTACATTCCATGTAGTGACGCCATTTGACTTGCATATTTCATGATGTAGATACAGGTAACGAGGGTCATCAACAGGTGCTCCGTTGATACCATTTGCAGTCCAAAAGTCGGTTTGGCGAGATTCCTCACTTCTAAAGGATTCCACTTTTATTTTAAGTCTTATTAAGATGCCATGGATTTTGTCCCGAGGTCTATCATATTTATTAGAGGCTTCATAGATAGTAGTAGTTGAGGAGTATTTTCCATTTCCTTTGTGATGTTTAAAGACTTGAGTGGAACAATTACGTTATTAAGTATTTTAGACTTTATTGAGTTAAACTGATTTTTAGTAATGATGTTGTTATGAGTTGAGTTACATTTGAGGTCTATTTATATTTGAGTAAGTCTTCCGCTGAGAGTTAAGTAAGGCCAAGGGTTTGCTTGGGGACAGAGGTTCTCAAGTGCCAGTTACGTCAAGGGTGTAGGCTGCCGGCGTGAAAAACTTGGTATCATAGCACATAGTTCATGTGTCACACCTCAAGGCAACCCCCTTGACGTAAACATGGGAACTAGGATAAAGAGTGACCCCAAGCTAACCCTGAGCTGGCATATTAGAAGCATACTTAAACAATTGAACAACAGATACTATGTGGAAGCTTAAATCATAAGATAAACTGAATTATAGGGAATACCCAATACTAGTCTGAATATATGAATACTGAATAAGAGTTAATGATACTAAACATTCACCCAAGCTAAAGTTGAATCTAAAACTTTGTCTGAAATATGCCTCTAACTGCCTAGAGATGTTGAGAAATACCACTAGCTTAGTCTAGCAAAACGGAAATTGAAATGAAAGACTGATTGTAAAAGAACCTGTCTATCGTCCTCTGAAAATGAGGAATCACCACTGATACTGGTCAACATGGATCAGGACCCGATCTACACGTGATCTGAATGTTGAGGACCTGAACCTACATCACGAAAAGATGTAGCGCAGAGTATGTTTCAGTTGAAAGGTATTGAGCATGCAGTATAGGATATAGCTGAATAAATATATAACTGAACAAAGCATACTGAGCAATGATATAATCTGAACATGATGAAGATACTAAAATATAGTTACTATGAACTATACTATGAACTAAACTGAATGTAATGACCACGTAAATAACATGCGAAAATTGAATACTGAAATATATATGAAAACCTGGTCAAATGCACTATAGTCTGACTGTGGGAGCTACTTTTAACCAACATAAAACCACGTGAATTGAACGTGGAGTCCGATGTATATGCCCCATTGAGAGGACCTAATATACCTTGCAAGGGGTATAAAGGCATTACTGGCATGATCACTAAAACTAATGCCCAATAGAGGGGACTTATAAACTTTTGGGGGTACGTAGTTCTGGGACTATGAGGGTGACAGACCCTAGTCCAACTCTGTGTTAAGCCTACTCCCAACTAGAATGTTTACAATACAACATAACTAAAATAAATTGGATAGCTCAATATCCATACATGATATATGAAAATGCATCATTCAAGTAATGACATTGAAACATGTGAAAACTGAGGAATGTATATATGTATATCTATCCTATCTAGTGTAATTCATGTACTAAACAAATCTACACAACTAGGGTTCTGAATTTCATGCAAGATTCTAAGAATTAATGTTATGAAGACATGAAAATCTTATTTAGAACACAACAACTTCTAAATCATAACAATTATCTGGAGTTCTAGAAACCCTAGGTCTATGCAATATATAGGGAATCAATATTCTCACTGAATTCTAGGGACCTAGTGGATGAAATGAATCTATTTGTGAAGTCCCACATAACTAGTGACGAATTCCACGGAGAAATCTTTCGATTTTAGGGCTGGAATTGAAGGAAACTTGATGTGTGTTCTTGAGAAAGAATCACTTAGGGTAAGTTCTGACTTAGTTATTAGGCTTAAAATGACCAAAACTACGTTGTTTAGGGATTCAATGACGTAGTTTAGGTGTCCAACGCATAGGGGAAAAGACAAAATGATCCCTGACTTAAAAGTTGTCGGGGCGACGGTCCGTGGACTGACCGATAGCCAGTCATGTCAGTCCGTCTTTTGAATTCAGAGGGCTAAAGGCTGGGGGTCTTAACCATGGACATGGACTATGGACCGTGGTCCCACTTACGGTCTGTAGAACATGCCGTTGGTCGAGACTTGGCTAAAGTTTTGAGGAATTCTGGAGGAAAGTTGAGGTAGCCAACCACGGACCCCACCTTCGGTCCGTGGGTGTAACACTACAGAAATCAGTAGGCTAAACTACAGCTTAACATGAGGGTAAGATTCGTGAATGTAACTCCTCGTACTTAAAAATAGAGGGTTTTGTGTTATAACTTAAAGGTACGACCCCCAAGGACCAACTATGGGTCCTTGAGGAGGACCTTGGAAACTACACTACCCTACAGTAGTGAACTATGGCATGACCCATTCCCCGAGGGTGGGGGCTGTAGGTCCAAGCCTGAAAATCATGCTCTCTGAACCCCAAACAACGCTTTACCAGCACAGGCCATGGGTCCAACCACGGCTCGTAAGTGACTCTTTACCAACTGATTTTTGGTAGTTAAGTTAGGGGGACTTTGGGGTTTTCCAGTTTTAATTAATATTAAGTGGTGTTATTTTAGCCTAGTTTAGATCACCAATACAAGAATTTAAACCCCCTAAACTAATCCATCCAATTCATTATGATGCTTCCCTTATGAACCCATGCAAATCCCCATATTTCTCTTAATTGTGATCTCATAGGTTGGGTTGTTGATTGTGAAAGAAGAGTTTTGATGATCTAATGTATGAATTGATAGAATTACATGAAATTATGACGAAATCCCTATCTAATGCTTAAAATATAGATTTGGTGATTGATGATGGCTTTGAACCTTAGAAGGGCAAAGTGTGAGTTCATGCATGATCTTATGAAACTTATATAAATGCTATAAAGGTAATTTAAGAGTAAAATGTCAGTGTTAATTGTGTTAGTAGAGACCATATTTCTAGAAGAGGTATCGTGAGATGGAAGCTCTCCCGTGAGTAGAGGCCGAGTTTCTAGTAGCAATCTCCATATCCCATAAACTATGTTCCCCCACAGGTTTTATAGCTAGTGGATCCACCTAAGCTAAGAGTTCATGGTTCTACCTTAGGCAAGTTGAAAACCCCTTTGTGGTGTGGGAGACACCGGGTGATCATGTTTTAGCTCACATGGTCTCTATGTCGGTTAAGGGTATTTTTCCCACAATAAGAACATGAATAATGAACTATGGTTACTTAAGAGACTTTGATTATGAGTTCCAAGGTTTTAAGATGTTATTGACTTATGTTTTCCATGATTATGACTTATGACTTCTATTGTTTTATATGATGTTCAAACAAGGCAAATTGCATGCTTTCAAATGAAATGTCCCTTTTCACATGATTTTATGCATATCTACCATACTTAGTATATTTTGTGCTAACCCCTAGTCATCCTACATTTTTCCCAGGTGTAGGGTCCGATTCTCGAGGTGATCATTCTAGTGGCTAAAGCTTGGACTTGTATATCTTCCGAGCTTGTTGGTGAGTCCTCAAGGTTCGAGGATGACTTTTTCTCATGATGTAGTTTCCTTTATTGTATTTCCATTTTCGAACATGTTGTATGGGCTAGGCTCTATTTCATTCAAAGTATTGTAATAGATGGCTATATTGGGACAAGTCTAGACTTCCGCTTTATGTTATGATATGCTCAGTGGCGTATATGGAGCCTTTCGGGGTTGTATGTTCCTTGTTACATCTAGGGGGTACCCTGGGTCTTGACAAACTTAGTATCAAGCACAAGGCTTAGAGTGATTCTAGGATGATGTCTCATAAGCCATGTCTAGTACAGTCTTGTTCATAAGTGTGAAGCGCGTCATACTTATGAATGAGAGGCTACAAGATTTTTAGGAAATCTAACTTCTTCATTACTCTTAAGTCATGCATTACAGTTCAACTCTAAAATATTTCTCTTTTCTAATCCTTCTCTTGTATCTTTAAGATATGAATACACGAAGAGCTAATTCTAGAAGGATGGAAGAGGACAATGTGAATCAAGGAGCTCCTCCTCAAGCTCCCCATGTTCCAAAAGATCCTCTTGTTCAAAATGCAACTGATGCAGAGTTTAGGTGTACTATCCAAATGATGGATCAAGCCGTGACGGCTCAAGCCAATAGAGAATTTTTAGCTCCGGTGAATCCTAATGTGAATTCGACTGGTTCAAGGGTTAGTGATTTCACTCGAATGAACCCTCTAGAATTTCATGGCTCCAAAGTGGTAGAGGATCCTCAAAGGTTTAGAGAAGAGGTTTATAAAGTACTTGCTATTATGGGGGTGTCTTCGTAAGAGAAGGCAGAGTTAGCCGCCTCCCAACTAAAATATGTTGCTCAAGTATGGTATGATCAGTGGAAGGGTGAGAGACCCATAGGAGTGGGCCCGGTACATGGGTATTGTTCAAATTGACATATCTTGAAAGATTCTTTCCCCTCGACTTAAGGGAGGAAAAGGTATAAGAGTTCATCAATCTTCATCAAAGAAGTATGAGTGTTAAGGAGTATGCTTTAAAGTTCACGCAACTCTCCAAACATTCTCCAACTATGGTGGCAGACTCAAGAGCTAAGATGAGTAGGTTTATGTTGGGTGTGTCCGACTTGGTTGAAAAAAAGTTTCGTATGAAAATGCTCCTCCATGACATCGATATCTCAAGGCTTATGTTATACGCTCAACAAATTCAGGAGTCGAAACTTAAGGAGAAGAATATGGAGGTAAAAATTGCTAGAACCGGTGACGGGAATTTCTCCAATTCAAGGTCTGATGGACAAGGTCTCCTTAGATTTCGACAAAGGTTTTTGATCAAGATTAATATAGTGCTCCTCCTAAGTCTAATAAGGCATGGGTGTCTAACCATAAATTTCAAGGAGGGAATAGAGGTGGTTTTTCTTTTCCTAGATCTACATGTTCCAAGTGTGGGAAGAAACATGATGGTAAGTGCCTACCCGGCCCTGATGGATGTTTTAGTTGCAGGAAGATTGGCCACAAGATGAGAGATTGCCCCATGCTTGCGGCAAAGGGAATGGAAGGTAAACAAGCTCCTCCAAGCGGTTCAAACTCCAATGCCCCAAAGCGAAACCACTTTTATGCTCTTCAATCCCGAGGTGACCAAGAGAGCTCCCCGGATATAGTGACCGGTATGTTAAAAAAAAATTCTTATTGATGCATATGCCTTGTTAGACCCCGGTGCTACTTTATCCTTTGTGACACCTTATGTGGCGATGAGATTTACTGTTTCCTCGGAAATGCTTTTAGAACCTTTTTGATTTCTACTCCAATTGGTAAGTCGGTGGTGGTTAAAAGAGTCTATAGGAGATGTCCCGTTTCATTATCTCATAGAGTCATCCTTGTTGACTTGGTAGAGTTAGACATTTTGGGTATGGATTGGTTGCAAGCATGTTATGCCTTTATCGATTGTAGGACTTTGGTGGTTTGATTCCAATTCCCAAATGAGCTTATCCTAGAGTGGAAGGGAGAAAATTTCATTCCTAGAGGTCAACTATCTCTTGTCTTAAAGCTAGGAATACGATCTCAAAAGGGTGTAATTACCATCTTGTTAGGGTGAGGGATGTTGAATCTGAAACCCATTCTCTTTAGTTGGTTCCGGTAGTGAATGAGTTCCCAAATGTTTGCCCCCGATGATTTACCCGGTATTCCTCCCGAGTGGGAAATAGATTTTTGTATTGATATTCTACCAGACACAACCTGTTTCAATCCCTCCCTCCTTTTAGAATGGCCCCGACGGAGTTGAAAGAGTAACTAGAGGATTTGTTGGATAAGAGTTTCATCCGACCGAGTATATCTCCATGGACTACTCCGGTGCTATTTAATAGAAAGAAAGATGGGTCTCTAATGAGTCCGAGATTCGGACTCATTTTGGTCTTTATTTATATAGATTTAGTGTCCTCAAATGCTTAATTTGTGCCATAAACTGATGAAAAATCCTTGATTTTCAGGTACATGGATTGAGGAACAAAGCAAGGACACTAACTTGCAAAAAGGAACAAAATTAACTAAAGAATTAAAGGAAGGCAAGACTGGTGATCGCACAGAGCGTTTGGCAAATCGCCAAAGGGCCAGTTCCACCGCCTAAAGTTCCAATGTGCCAGCCCTAAGGGAAGAAACCAAATCGGTGACAAAAAGGAGCAGTCGGCGCATCGCCAAGTAGTTCTGCGATGCAGTGATAGATAGCCTAAATTTACAAAACCCAAGGATGTTGAATGACAAGGCGAAAAGGCGATGGAGGAGATCAAAGGGCGGCTCACCGAGTGGATCAGTATGACCGACTTACTTCGTCAAAATGCCTATTCATAGCAGATTTTTGGCAACTATAAATACTTTTTTGAACATTTAGTTTAGTATGTTGGAACGTCTTAAAAATATTTTAATTATCTTTTACATCTGGAGACAGCTCTCTCTAGAGTTTTTCCTTAGCTTTGAAGGATAGAAGAAATTCACTTTTGAGAAATTGGAAGTGGGTCTTTAAGATTCATCAAATTGGGGCATTGTAAGGAAGAAATTACTCTTACCCAGTTGATAGATAATCAATTTGGTAACTTTTTTTTACCTTCTTATAATGTCTAGCTAAAACCCCAATTCTTGGGGTGTTATCTTGTGATTATAGGCTGATTTAGTTTATGGGTATTGCTAATTGTTAGTTTAAATGCTATTTAAAAGTGAGTTTAATCATGAATTGTGGTTTAATTTTAAGAATTATAGTTGCAAATGCAGTTCTATGTTTGTGTTTTTTACTTGCTCGAGAGAGAGGTTTTAGAACTAAGGTTTTCGATTATTAGTTTGTGGGTATTGGGCTAATCTGGGTTTAGCTCGAGAGAGTGAATCCTAAACCCAATTCCACACATTTAGCTCGAGAGAGTGAATGGTTTAAGGTATGGGCTACTCTTAATTTGCATACTTGTTGATGTTCGATAGAAATCACCTAATTTGGGGTAATTGTTAGAGAGAAAATTACCTCCCTTATAGTCAAGCCTACTGACTAACATCTAGCTAATTACTAATAGTTGGAATCACCCATAGGCATGTATTTGCCTATAATCGATCACATCCAAAGAATTTGTCTCCCTATTTTTATTTCATAGTTCTGTGACTGCTTGAAGTTTATAAGCTAAAACCAAAATCCCCATTTGACATTCGTGTCACCCCTTTTATTTGATATGTCTTTTTCTGATAATGTTTATTACTATGGCTGATTAAACATCATTCATACTTCTTGATTGAATTTAAAACATGTTCCGCTCCATGTGGGACTCGACCCCAACTCATTTAGTTGGGTTTTATACTTATTTACGATCGTGGACACTTAAAATCAGAAGTAGTGTCTTTGAAATGTTATTAATTAAAATGGCGCCGCAGCCGAGGAGTGGTGTTGTTTGAAATTCATTTGGTGAAGTTGAATTGTGTTCTTCTTAGTTATAGTGGAATCTACTTATTTTAGTTTTGGTTTTATGTTGCTTGTGTTAAAACAGATGAGTGGCTGACCAACTCACTCAGGTGGGATAATGTGACAACCCTATACAATTGCATCTCAACTTCTCCATTGCATGACCAAGATCAACCGAGATCAAGCTAAGGACCAGAACTAAGCTTAAATGATAACCTAGCTGGATATCGTGGCCAAACATATCGAGGAATTTAAAGTGATGTACAAAAATCAATTAAGCTTCCTAGAAAATCAAGGAGGAAGTCAATGTGAAAATTACTCAAGGCCAGGTGGTAACCAAGGATGGAATAGAAGGGGGAAGGAGGATTACTAGGATTACTGCCTTATGAACTTGTGGGGAACACGTATACCCTAGTTAATTCTCTCATCTTGATAACAACCAAAATTGACTTTTGTGCACTGATTATTTATTGAATTCTTACGATTTGTTTTATAAAACCCCCCCTTTAAGTACTTGTTTCTAGACGTAATTTGTGTAATCGAATATAAATGTTGGTTAAAGTAAAGTCTAAACCATTTTCCTCGTGGAATCGACCCCAACATACAAGTTGGGTTCTTCACTTGATAACGATCGCTTATGCTTCTTTAGAGAGGTGTAATTTGTGTGTATCAATGGTAGACCTAAGGTTGCAAGTAAGAATCAACCACCCTCCAAGAGTGCACGGGCCATTGTGATCAACGAGGGTGCTGCACAATCCCGTAATACACGGGCAAAGCTTTCTCCAACATGGGGAAAGGAAAAGAATAGGGGCTAGCTGAGCCAACTCCAGCGGAGGAGAGCTGCGATAGTATAGGCATCTACGCCACCCACCTCACTACAATAGAGTTAGAAAGTGAGGGCAACTCGGGGGCTAGATCGGCAGTCTTTGTGTCTGAGTCGGAGCACTATGAGACTCTATAGACTAAGAGAGAAGAGCTACACTCTAAGTGTCTACTTGATCCAGCCAGGATCATAGTACCTCATACTCCTTCTCCACCCCAACATAGGCTATTGTGCAGATACCTCTAGTACCACCAGTTCAGGTACCCCCTCCCCGATCGTTGGAAAGGTCGCGGAATTGAGAACTATTATGGAGGAGAAGAGATTGTCTACAGATTGTGTAGTAGACAAAAATATCCTGAGGTGTGGAACACTATCAAGTTCCATAAATTTGAGATTTTCACCAAGCCCCGAGGCTCCTACATTCCTTCTTGGATTCAAGAATTATATGTCAAGTACGGGAAGTTGGTTGAAGGGGAAGAAGAAGGCCAATTCATTTACTCTAATTGACCATGTGGTGGTACGCGGTAGGAGAGTAGCATGCAGAAACACCGACATCAATGAGGTGCTTGGGTGTATGGTGAATGTGATCCGCCATTTGGTGGATCAAATACAAAATATGACCTTGGACGACTTGAAAGGTTGGTTAGCTCCATTGATCTCAGATATCACACCTCCATGGATTGAGGCAGGTGTCCCGATAGAGAAGAAGGATCTGAACATGGCTGCTAGATACTTGTCTGGGTTTATCAACAGCACCTTGATGTCATCACAGAATGAGTATATACTAAGGCATCCAAAGGTCGCATTGTTGGGCTGCATTATGGACCGAGAAAGACTAAATCTCGGCCTAATCATTGAGCAGGAGATGGCCATAAGGGCCAAGCAGAGTCAGACTTGTCTCCCGTTTCTGGTATTGATCATAGAGTTGTGTCGACGTGCTTGGGGGCCATTGATAGAAAAGACGAATCTGGAAGTGACTCCACTTTCTCTACTTACATCTGGAGGATCGAGACCAAGTTTACTAGGGATGACGCTGAGAGGAAAAGAGCTGCACCGATGGACACTTCCTCGGTTGTTGATATGGAGATGTTGCCAACACACAATCACTCATACTCAGGCCAATGATCTTACATGTACCCCTAACACTTCTACTTCTATCCCATCTAGTTCTACTGCTACTCTTCCTCCTACTACTACTGCTTCCCAACCCCCGTTGACCCAATCCATGTTGTTCAAGATGGGCCATCTGACCCAATATGCTGATTTGTGTACCTCCCGAGTAGAGGTTGTTCTTCCCCGGATAATCGAGAGGGCTATTGATGTTGCCTTAGCTCCTATCCAGGCTGAGTTGAGAGAGAACCAGGAACTGATTAACGCCCATGGATTTGCACGGGCATAGTGGAGACATGTGAGTAGGGTAGGAGGCATCCTGGTGATGTGAGAGGCTTGAAGGCTGATATTGCTGGTTTGAGACGTGATGTGGATGAGATTAAATCCATGGATTTGTCTATGTTCTTGGGCACGGTGGACCTTTTTGAGGTTCCAAGCACAGATTTTCTTGCCATTTTGGAGATCCATCCGACTGCTACGACCGGAGATGCTGTTATGGCTGATGATGACACCGAATCAGAGGCTCCTAAGACTGATAAGGAGAAGTTTGGCACATGAGATACAGTGTTGTATGATGACCTAGAGACCTCGAGGGGGAGATGGTACAGATAGTTGTGGAGGCGTCTATGAGGGATACATCTATGGTGGGCTCCTATGGAGCAAAGGATGGAGATGGGCCAAGCAGTGATGCCCTGACTGAGGGAGTCACCCATATGCAGAGTTCACCTCAGGTGTAGCCTGACAGGAGGATCTTAACTCTCCTTCATTTTTTTCTAGACGTTTTATTTCATTTGCATTTGAGGACAATTGCTAGTTTAGTTAGGCGGGGTGAGGTATATTCATACCTGCCTCTTTTGGGGTGTTTTTATGGATGAATTGCTTATATGATTGTTTATTTTGGATGTTTAATTTTGATGGTGATTATTGCTTTTTGATCATTGGTTTTAATTGAAATGTTGGTTTTGACCCAAATTAGAAACTTTTGTCACCTCTTAATGTTTGTGATTGTGGTTGTTCTCTTGCAAATTTGAATGTCGGTTGGGATCAATATGGATGACTTGATTAAGTATCTTGTTTGAACAATATGCGTATGCGATTCCAAAGAGGCAAATTTGAATTGCATAAGTCATATGTGAACTCTTAGCATCTAATTGTGACTGGTCGGTTCTTGAAATGAATCTTGTGATGATCGTTGCACACTAGCTAAAATTGTAGAGTGTTTTTTTATGACTGTGTTGAATACCGTGTGTGGTGCATTTTTCTTGGAATGTGTGCTTGATAATACCTAAAACTTGCCTCGTTTGTCCAATCGACTAATGTGGGCGAATGATAGAGATGATCTTAGGCACAATTTGTGGAGAGTGAACCTAAATTGCTATTGTACCTCTTTGTGACCACCTTGTGAGAGTGTGAACCTTTCTTGGCACTGTTTGAGTCTCAAAATTTTCTTTGGATTAAACTTGAACACATTTGACCTCTTTCTTCCCACCTAAAATCTTCATGAAGCATTGGTCATTTTAAATAGCCAACTTAGGCCAAAAGCCTAAGTTGGGGGTGTGGTGAAAAAGGAGGGAAGTCAAGAAGTTTGAGAAATTCACCCTTGAAGGATCATTTTGAAAAAGATGGAACCTCTCTATATAAAAAAAAAAAAAAATTGAACGAAGAAAAAGATTAAAAGAGAAAAGAATTGCTGAAAAAAAGTTTGTACAATGGATAAAAAAATGGGGTATCAAATGAGTCATGCTTAAAAGAACATAGGGTGGATTGTGGAAATCGAAATTGTGAAAGAAAAGGAGAAAAATGGAATGTAGGCCATGCTTTATGAAGGTAGAAGTCACTAAGCCAAAATGATCATACCTTTACCCTCAACCCCGTTACAAGCCTTGGAAGACCTTTGTGATCTTGATTGAGCTTAATGTCATGTTGATTGGAAAATACGGGCAAGCCTGTGGGGAAAATCATGCATGTGTTTATCTTTGAGAGTGAGAGAGTTGATTTTGATTCCGAAATTCTGAAATTTTGATGATCATTGTGTGAGCAGGAAATCATTTTTGACGTTAGGGCATTCAAATACTCTTATTGAGCTTGAATTTGCATTTGAAGCAAGCACTATGAGCTTGAATTCTATTTTATGATGGCTAGTCACAGTTCGAAACTTGGAGTGTACAATTGAGCATTGCATGTGTAGATTCAACCTCATGTGCATGCATATTGAGTCTTGAGTAGCACTATTTGTAGACATCTCTATTGTTGAACTGATTGATCTTATGTTTTACTTGAGGACAAGCAAAAGTTTAAGTTGGGGGTGTTGATGAGTCGGGGATTTTGACTCATCTAGGGCATAATATTCATAGTTTTAGTGTCCTCAATGCCAATTTTATGCTCTAATATGATGTTGAAGTGTTAACTTACAGCAATAAAGGCAAAATGAGCAAGGCAAAGACATTACCGGGCAAAAACGAGCGGAAAAGCTAAAAAAGTTTAACAAAAACAAAGTCGGTGATCGCCAAGACCACTCGGTGAACCGTCGAGTGGTTCTTCAGCTTGCCAAAAGTTCTAGAAGGCCAGCTCTGGAGAGAAAGCCAACTCGGCGATGGAAAGTGCAACTCGATGAAGCACCGAATGGATCGATGATGGGAATTCTGATCCCCTAAAGTTACAGCAAAGACGTGATAAAGGGTCACAAGAAGGGGATGGAAAGGCACACTTGGTGCATCACTGACCTATTCGGCGACACGCTACTTACTCCGCCGAATGGCCCCGAAAGTAAAATATGGGAACGCATAAATGAAATTTTGAAAAGAGTTCAGGGAGTTCCCACACATTCTAACTTTGGGTTTTTGATCTAGAACACTCAAAACATTGTTTTTAGTCTTTTGAAGAGTAATCTAGAGTTGAGTTTTGATTTAGAACTAATTTGAAGCATTGTGAAGATTTGCAAATTGTTACCCAAACTGATGGAGAGCATGGTTGGTAAAATTTTCTTGCTTTTGTAATGTGTGGCTAAAACCCCCATTCATTGGGGGTGTGATTATGTGATTAAATGTTCTAATTAGCTTATGGGTGTTAGTATTTACTAATTTAAATGTTGATTTGAAGTGGGTTTGATTGATAGTTGTGTTTTAACTCATGAATTGTAGTTGCCAATACAGTTCTAGTTTAGTATTCTAGGCTTGCTTGAGAGAGAGGTTTTAGAATCAAAACTATCAATTGATGATTGTAGTGATTGAGTTATTATGGATTCAGTTTGAGAAAGTGAATCTGAATTCGATCCTACCGATTTAGCTCGAGAGAGTAGATTAA
Source organism: Solanum acaule (assembly GCA_036250505.1). Lineage (NCBI taxonomy): Eukaryota > Viridiplantae > Streptophyta > Magnoliopsida > Solanales > Solanaceae > Solanum > Solanum acaule. The sequence continues at coordinate 39,971 of JAJOOR010004833.1, read as the reverse complement.
TTGAGGCTTTGGGTTGTTCATAATGTTATGCTTGTCGAGGTTCGAGAGAACTTGCTTGATTTGTGGTATTTGATCAAGAGATGGCCATTACATCTAAAGCCTAGCCTAGCGAAATGGGAATTTAATCGATCACATCCCCGAGGATTCCTCTCTATTTGATTACTCCCCTGTTTTAGTAGTTGTTAATCGTTCACTCTAATCCCTCCAATTGACACTGGCTGTCAAACACCCGCAATTTAATTAAATTGTTTCCATAATTTCTACTTCTACAAACGATTAGAATACTCCTTTTACTTTGTAATTGAATTCTCTACCGTATCAGTCCCAATCCCAACTATTCGTTGGACTTATACTTGATTGCGACCGCCTACACTTAGAACTGGATGAAGTGTAGTTGAGCGTTATCATTAACAAATAAAAATTAAACGACTTTTAAGAAGAAAAAAAGCAAGGAGAGTCTACCTTTGGTTATTAACTTTTATTAGTCATTTTACACTTATTTTAAGTTATTTTAAATTTTGTCAAATACTCCTAAAAGCTAAAAATGACTTAAAATAGGTTTGACCAACTTTTAAGCCAATCCAAAAAGGCTACAAGTTAGCAAATTCAGTACGCGTCATCAACCAATTCTAAAGACAATAGAATAATCCTCATATTTATTAAAAATACATATAAATAGTGAAGTAATTGTCATGATCTGAAGTTCGAGAAAGTGATTGCCACTCAAGGTTGGCTTGTGATTTTGTGGGTTTCACTAAACCCTCCCCGCATGTATTTACCAGCCAGTGCCCCATTGTCATCTCTACTCGAATGAAAGAACCCATATTTATTCTTCTTTGTGAACACTCAGGTCCTCTCGCAAACGCAATAAAGGACCATTGGACTGGATTAGCCTATAAATTCAACAATGATTCCAATGACAAATTTTATACTAACGTTAATTATTTTTTTTACGTTTAATGAAATGATTTACAACCACGCCGTATTGAATGATTATTTAATTTGAAAGGTCTTAAACATCATGTCAAGTGGAATGATACGACATTAATTTCTATGGTCCCAATAATCTTCAAGTTGATAAGTTTCAACCCAACTCATGATGTGAGGGAAATATTGTAGCTAGTTGTAACTCTTTAATTGTATTATTTAGCCATGGAATATATCTACGTATCATTTTACAATTTATTTTAATCATTTATATAGGTTAGGGTAGGGTAAGGTAAAGTAAGGTTGGGGTGGAGTAAATTAAGTAGCACTATAAAAAGGGATCTTGAAAAGTGAAAAACTATTATCATCTAGTACTTGAAAATCACCATCATCATATCTTCAAAAATGTGTCTTGTTTTCCTCATTATTCTTCTTTCCATCATCACTACTAGTCCTCTAGCCCATGCTCAATTGGTCCGACCCCTTTTTGGTGGTATTCTTAATCCCATTCCCATTGTTGGTCCCATTCTTGGCCAACCCGCAACACCCATTGTACCACCCATTGGTCAGGTACCATCACCCATTGTTGCTCCAGTACCACCCATTGGTCAAGTACCACTCATTGGTGGCCAAGTAGTTAATATGACAATAGTTTGATTTTTGTCTTTCTCCACATCGACAAATGTCCCAGGCCTCGAAATTGGGGGAGTAAATGTCCCAATTATTTGTGGTAACACAACCTTCATTCTGTTAGGACCGAAATAAGCAAGTGTAATGCGGAAGCTAGCAAAGCAAACCTCGAAAGAGCATAAGTAAGAAGACAAACGAGAAACACACCAAAAGATTCAAAAATTTAACGTAGTTTGGTCAATCGACCTACGTCCACAAAGGAGATAAGCAATCCACTATAATTATGAGAGTAAAAAATATAGAGAGAAATAACATCAACCAATTTACTCGAAATACAAGTAGGTTCACAAATTCTCCCTCATAACCAAAACTCTCAAAACCCTAGGACTACATTGTGAATGTTGATTAAGTTAGAAGGAACAAGTCTATAATTATAGAGTCCTAAACCCTTTCCTACAAGGAAAGGACTAGTCAAAATATTGAAACATTTTCCTAAATGAAAAATCTATTTATAATAAGAAATAAGGGCAAATAAACCCCAACAAATCTACCCTTTGGACTGAATTTCTAACAAAATAAAATTGTCCACCTTCTTCACATGATCTTTAGGATCTTGCATCTCTTCTCCATAATCTCCTCCATCAAATCTACATCTCGACACAGAGAACCTCTCTGGAAAAATCTCTCCAACAAAAATCTTCATTATTGTCAAAAAGGTTGCGGCTAGAACTATACCTGCCAAGATGAACACCCATCTCTAACATGGTTTCATCATTGAACCATGACTCTGATACCACTTGTTAGGACCAAAATAAGCAGGTGTAATGCGGAAGCTAGCAAAGCAAACCTCGAAAGACCATGAGTAAGAAGACAAACGATAAACACACCAAAAGACACAAAGATTTAATGTGGTTCGGTCAATCGACCTACGTACACAAAGGAGATGAGGAATCCACTATAAATATGAGAGTACAAAATATAGAGAGAAATAACCTCAACCAATTCTCTCAGAATACAAGGAGGTTCACAAAATTTTCCCCTACAACCAAAACTCTCAGAACCCTAGAACTACATTGTGAATGCTAATTAAGTTAGAAGGAACAAGCCTATATTTATAAAGTCCTAAAACCTTTCTTACAAGAAAAGGACTAGTAAAATATTAAAACCTTTTCCTAAAAGGAAAACTTATTTATGGTAAGAAATCAGGGCAAATAAACCCCAACTGGAGAGAATATCTCATCAAAATCAATTTCCTTTTTCTGGCTAAAACCCTTCACAACTAATCTAGCCTTGTACCATGGAACTGGGTTACCATCTTCATGTTTTATCCTATAAACCCACCTATTTTTCAAAGCTTTTCGATCTTTAGGTAACATAACCAAATGAAAGGTATGATTATCATGTAGAGACTTCATTTCATCTTCCATAGCATCAAACCACCTTTCTTTTTCTTCACTTTCCATGGCCTCATCAAGACTCTTTGGTTCTCCCCCATCAGTCAAGAGTACATACTCACTGGAAGAATAACGAGAAGAAGGTATTTTCTCTCTAGTAGATCTTCTGAGAGAACCCTATGGAGCATCAGTAATTGTTGGTTGCTAACCAACTACATCGTCTTGCACTGGAGCATCAGCGGCAAACTGGTCATTCTGAATATGATCACCATCTTCAATATCAACTTGATTTTCATCATTTTGAAGATTTCCATCTGCTGGAATAGTCAAAGGTACTGGATCAACATCAACTAAGCTGTCACTACTCTGAGAATCAACTTTCTCAATTTTGTCAAGATCTTCAATTGTTTGGTCTTCAAAGAACACAACATCACGGCTTCTAACAAGTTTCTTCTCAACTGGATCAAAGAAATAATAGCCAAATTCATCTTGACCATAACCAACAAAGATACATTGCCTAGTTTGAAGATCTAACTTTGACCTTTCATCCTTAGGAACATGCACAAAGGCTTTACACCCAAAAACTTTAAGATGATCAGAAGAAACATTCTTACCAGACCAAACTCTGTCAGGGACATCACCATTCAAAACAACTATAGGAGATAAATTGATAACATATGTCGCAGTATTAAGTGCTTCTACCCAAAAGGAATCTGACAGCTTAGCATCTGAAAGCATACATCTAACTCTCTCAGCAAGAGTTCTATTCATCCTCTCCGCCAAACCAATTAGCTGAGGAGTCTTTGGAGGAGTTTTCTGATGCCGAATACCCTACTCTCTGTAATATCTATCAAAAAGGCCAATATACACACCACCATTATCAGAACGAATGCATTTCAATTTCTTCCTTGTCTGTCTCTCAACCAAGGCCTGGAAACTCTTGAACACATCAAGTACCTGATCCTTGAACTTCGAAGAGAATACTAGAGTTTGCGAGAATAATCATCAATAAAAGTCACAAAATAAACTGCACCACTATCAGACCTTACCTTAAAAGGACCACATAAATTAGAATGTACCAACTCCAGCAAATCAAGCTTTCTTGAAGGCGGATGATTCTGAAAAGAAACTCTCTTCTATTTACCTGCTAAGCAATGAACACACTTGTTCAACTTTGTTTGTTTCACTCCAGAAAGAAAATTCCTCTTAGCCAAATTGCTCATCCCCTTCTCACTCATATGACTCAGTCTTCTATGCCATAACAATGATGAAGTATTATTCTCCACCAAATTCACAGAGCCTCTAAAAATGGAGCCCTGAAAACATACAAGTTAGCCAACTTGTCACCACGAGCTACAACCATCGAACCTCTAGTAAGCTTCCACTGGCCAGCACCAAGGGTATTAACATAACCCTCATCATCAAGGTATCCCACAGAAATCAAATTCAAGCAAACATCTGGAGCATATTTGACATTATTGAGAACTAGTTTGGAACCATTATTACTTTCCAAACAAACTGTCCCAATACCAAGTACTGCACCCTTATGATTATTACCAATTTTCAACATCCCAAAATTACCTGGAGTATAAGAAGAAGATAATTCCTTTCTGGGTGTGACATGAGGAGTAGCACCAAAATCCACAAACCAACTATACTCATCACGAACAAGATTGACGGCAGTTTCATCACAAGATGCAAGAAGATCATCATTAACAACAAAAACAACACGATTTTCATTGTCACCCACTTTCTTTTATTGTCTCATATCTCTCTTGTACTTAAAACAATATTTCTTGATATACCCATTCTTGTGGCAATAGTCACATGTAACATTCTTGTATTTAGACTTGACTTACCTCTACTTTTATCTCTGTCACTCTAACCTCTGAACTTGTTTCTCCCCCTATCTTCAGTAACCAAAACATCGGAGTGTGAAGTAGAAGAAGTTAAGCCTTAAGAAAGATCTCATCTCTTCATTCAAGACACCACTCGTAGCATATTCCTTGGTCACAACACCACTAGGAGCAGAATTAGTCAAAGAAACTCAAAGAGTTTCAAAAGAGTCTGGCAAAGTATTAAGAAGCCATAGTCCCTGTATTTCTTCATCGAATTTTACATTCATTCCAGATGGCTGGTCAAGAACACCCTAAAAATCATTAATATGATCAGAAATAGGAGTGCCCTCTTTATACCCGATATTCATCAATTATTTCAATAGAAACAACTTAATGTTGCCAGTCTTCGAAGCATATAATGTCTCGAGCTTGTCCCACAAACTTCTGGCATGTGTCTCATTCACAATGTGATTTAGAATATTATCTTCAACCCATTGTCTAATACAGCCACAAACCTGCAAGTGCTAAAATTCCCATTCCTCATCCATCATGGACTGGGGTTTATTAGAGGTAAACATAGGTAAATGCATTTTCTTGACAAATAGAAGATCTTTCATCTTGCCTCTCCAAATATGATAGTTACTACCATTCAAACAAACCATCTTGCTCATATTTGCCTCCATCATTCAAATTAATAATGAACAATAACCTATGATCTGATACCACTTTGTTGGGAAAGGTAAGCACTAACAAGAATGCCCGACAAGATAACAGCGGAATAATACCCAAGTCTAACTTGACCTTTCAATTTGAACCAAGAGAAGAAAAATCAAATCAAGCAATACGAAGAATGGACAATAAGTATATCAACCAAACAAAAACAACAAGATGAGAATAAGTCAATCACACAAGACACAATGATTTACGTAGAAAACCCTTCGATGTGAAGAGTAAAAAACAACATCACCAAAAGCTCCACTATAACACCAAGAGTTACAAAATTGTTCTCCAAAATTGGCCACAAAACAAGTGCCAAACATAGTACAACAACAAAACAAGATTGCCCCAAAACTAGAGAATTAAAGGAGAGATTTCACCCAAAAATGAGCTACTGTTCACGCCCCAAAATCAGAAGCTACAGACCTCCGAATTCGATCTCCACCGTTGAATTGCAGGAACCAGATGATGAAAACTCCAGTGCAAATTTGAGCACAATCCAACGGTTAACGAAGCGGTAAACTTTGTCTGAAGCAGACTGCCTGAGCAAAAAATTTCCAGAAGTAAAAACAGGATTTTTCTCTTTCTCTTTTTCTCTCAATCTCTAAAATGAATCTCTCTTGATTTCTCTCTCTTGTGTTTCTGAATATAAGACCAAATAAGCCTTATATATTCCACATAGTATTGGGGTTATGGGCTTAAGTGAGCTGATTCTAGTAAGACTTTTATTTATCCACATAGGAAGGGAAACAAAAATCCTAAACCCAACAATTCTCCCCCTAACAACTATGTGGAGGAGACCACCATCTCGGCGATCATGCAACAATCTCCACACTTCCCTCTTGGCAAAGCTTTAGTCATTATGTCAGAACCATTGTCATTGGTATGGATCTTTTCAAGTTCAAGCAACTTAGAATCTAACACATCTCGAATCCAATGATACCTCAGAATAATATGTTTAGACTGACCATGAAAAGTAGAATTCTTGCCAAGATGAATAGCACTTTGACTGTCACAATAAAGCACATACCTCTCTAGAGCACAACCAAGTTACCCCAAAAATCTCTTCATCCAAATCAACTCTTTGCAAGCTTCAATAGCAGCAATAAGCTCAGCCTCTATAGTAGATAAAGCAACACATTTTTGCAACCTAGATTGCGAAGACACAGCTCCCCCTGCAAAACTAATCAAGTAGCCTGAAGTAGACTTACTAGTAACAACATCACCAGCCATGTCTAAATCAGTGTAACCACAAAAAATAGGCTTCCCTGTACCAAAACACAAACTCAAACTAGAAGTGCTACAAATATATCTCATAATCCACTTTACGGCATTCCAATGCTCTCTTCTCGGATTAAAACAAATGGTTAACAATACCAACAACATGAGCAATATCTAGTCTTGTACACACCATTGCATACATCAGACTACCAACAGCTGAAGCATAAGGAACTTTCTTCATATCTTCCTTCTCACCATCACTGGAAGGACAATGCCTAGTACTCAATTTGAAGTGCATAGCTAAAGGTGTATTGACAACCTTAGCTTTGTCCATGTTGAATCTACGAAGTATTTTCTGAATATACTTCTCTTGTGACAACCACAACTTCTTGGCATCTCTATCACGGATAATCTGCATCCCAAGAATCCGCCTTGCTGGTCCCAAGTCTTTCATAGCAAAAGTCTTATTCAATTCTTGCTTCAACTCTTTAATCCTGCAAGCATTATGACCAACAACAAGCATGTCATCAACATAAATAAAATCGATAATAAAGTCACCATCAGAGAATTTTTGCACAAAAACACAATGGTTTGAAGAAGTCTTTATGAATCCCTACTGATTCATAAAAGAACCAAACTTCATGTACCATTGCATGGGAGCTTGTTTTAAACCATACAAGCTCTTCTTTAATTTGCAAACATAATTCTCTTTTCCTTTGACTTCAAAGCCTTCCGACTGCTCCATATAAATTTCCTCATCCAAGTCACCATGGAGAAAAGCAGTTTTAACATCCATCTGGTCAACCTCTAAATCTAGACTTGCAGCTAAGCCTAGAACAACACGGATGGATGACATCTTCACAACTGGAGAGAATATCTCATCAAAATGAATTCCCTTTTTCTAGATAAAACCCTTCACAACTAATCTAGCCTTGTACCGTGGAACTGGGTTACCATCTTCATGTTTTACCCTGAAAACCCACCTACTTTATTCGGTCCCCTCATGCTTGTTGGAGGCATCGTTCAAAATGGGTTTGGGGTTTTGACAACACTTTTCGGGGTAGTTACTTCTCTAGGAATAGTCACTTTGAGTTACTAAATATTATTATGTCTCACCAAAATAAATATGACCTATATATTACTTATATCATATGGAGTGAGATCTCTTTATGTAACATAACTATTATCTATTATCTATCTCTATCTAATATAATAAATTGTGAGATTGGAAAATATTTAACTACTTCTTTTATTTTCATTAAACATCATATTCATTTGTGCCTTTTAAGTTTTCATTTTTTCTACTTTTACTAGCTAGAAAACAATCACTAAAATTATTGTGAATAGAACTAGACCCTTCCTCGACAAAATCATTAGTCCTAATCAATGTAGTAAGCTATCCACTCAATCAAAAAAACTAAAGGGAAATTTGGCAAAATGCTTCTTAAAATTGATTTAGAGAAGGCGTTTGATAGACTTGAATGGTCATTTGTTAAACAATCTCTAACTATCCTAAACTTCCCAAACAACATAATCGACCTAATCATGTCGTGTATCTCCACTTCTTCCATCTCAATACTAGCAATCTTTAAACCTACCAACTACGTCCTACCCACTAAGGGTATCTGACAGGGGGATCCTCTATCACCTTATATATTCATCATTTGTATGGAATCTCTTTCAAGACTTATTAATTACTCTATTAAAGAAAGCCTCTGGAAACAAGTTAAAGTTGGTAAAATAGGTATCCCGATATCCCATTTACTCTTTGCTAATGATATTATTCTATTGGCAAAGGCTGACCGTACAAATGGAAGTACTATCATTCGTATTTTTAATACTCTATCGGCGCATTCAGGACAAAAAATAAATTATGACAAATCCTTAATTATCGTCTCTGCTAATCTAAGCCTTGAGATTAGGAATAAATTTTCTATTACAATAAATATTCAACAAAAAGATAAAATTAGGAAAATACCTCGGCCTCCCAATCACCAATAATAACCCAAAAAGCTCGGATTATCAATATATTATTGACCATACGAACAACAAGTGGAGTGGTTGGAAAACTAAGTTCTTATCATTAGCAGGAAGAACCATCCTCGTCAAGTCTGTCTTAGCCTTCATTCCTACTTACACTAAGCAATGCAATATTCTACCCCAAGATACTTGCAACCATATCGACCACATTCAAAGGAATTTTCTTTGGGGGTCGACACCGGACAAGAAAAAGCCTCACTTAGCGAATTGGGATTTAGTGACCTCCCACAAAATCAGGGCAAACTGGGTATCCAGAAACAAAAGGGAAAAATTGCTTTATTGGCAAGTTTGAACTGGAGATTCCAAAAAAATTAAGAGAAACTTTGGGCTAAGGTTCTTGAAAAGAAATACATAAATACTATTCGAAGCCAAAGAAATCATATTAAATACTTTCGTACGATTCCTATATATGGAAAATCATTGCAAGATCCTATGCCATATTTTGAAAAGGCATCTCTTGGAACATTGGTGATGGCAACAAGATTCACCTTTGGGAGGACACTGGATAGAAGCCACTCAATCACTTCGGCAAGTAATAAACGTACCTATACATAAATTCAAAACAAACCTATTAGTTAATTTCCTCTTTCATAATAATACTTGGGATCTCTCGCGGCTTTCTTTTGACATCCCCATTGATATCAAACAATCCATCTGACATACACACAAAAATCTACTCATAAACTGGCACTTTCTTTTGGAACCAAAGTGTTGATGGAAAATTTAATAGTAGAAGTACCTATATGTTGTACATATCAAACACTAAAGATAAATATATTGCTACTAACTTCGAACATGACTGGGTCTGGAAACTAAATTCCATCAATAAGACCCGATTCTTTATGTGGCTCCTCATCACAAATAAACTTCCTACTTCGGCAGTGCTCCAAGCTAGAAATATCAATAAATCAAGGAACTGTCCCTTGTGCCCTGACATGATCGTAAACACCAAACATATCTTTGTAGAAAGACCAGACGCTAAGAACATCTGGCACCACTATGATATAAACCTTACTGGGTCCGACTTCAAAAAATCAAATTCACCTCCTTTACACCTCTAAAAAATACTCGATCTTAAACAAGCACTCAATTGTGCCCACATCTATTCTAACTCCAATCATTCTTTGGAATGTATGGAAAAATAGGAATAGTAAGCTATTTCAAAACAAGAATATTAGTAGGCTCCCTAGCACCCTCCATAATATTACCTTCCAGGCCATTGAATATTATCACTTATCCTACCCTCCTCCAAAAATAAATAAACCTCCATCAAATATGTCACCAGAGTACTGGCACAAACCCCCTGAAGGCATCCTAAAACTAAACTTTGATGGCTCATATGAATTAAAGTCTACAAACGGCGGAACAAGAGGAGTAATTCGAGACCACTTAGGCAACTGGGTTGTAGGCTTCTCTTGCAAAGTAAAAGCTCAAAAATGCACTTCATGCAGAATTACTAGCGTTGCTATATACATGGACTAACTTTAGCGCAAAGTATGAATTTTAAGCAACTACTAGTGGAAACTGACTCTGAGGGTACTACTTGACACTTGTATGGTAACAATCTCATATACTCACACATTTATGTTGATTGCAGGTCGATACTCCGATAGAGAAAGGGGTCAACCATGAAGCACGTCCGGAGGGAGGCAAATATGGTAGCAGATATATTAGCAGTATATGGAAGGAAAACGAAGGAACCGCACATGATATGCAACCAGCACTATGTTTTTGATGCATCTCCTTTTCTAGTAAAATTTTACTCTTAAAACAGATGCCATGGGAACTGTATCATCTAGTTTCAGTTCCCCAATTTTGTATGGTTAAAACCTTCTAAATTAATTAAATAAAGCACCTTCCATTTTTTAAGCAAAAAAAAACTAAACAATTACTAAATTCATATAAATAACACATGCACGTGTATGTGTGTGTATATAATACATAAAACAATATCCCAAAATATCACTGTTCACGTATATATCTACTTTAACAAAATGTCAAAAATCTAAATATTAATTAAAGTTGTACCAGAAGTAGTAAAAATAAAGACATTAGGTCGGGACTATTCTCACATTAAGACAATGAAAAATATAGTACCATTAATTCCCTTATTTCACATTTACCTTCATCATATATATATATATATATATATATATATATATATATATCTTCTCCTTTTACTTTCCTTTAGATTTCGCCTTTGCTAACAAGGATATATCTTCCATTTTTCTTTTATTGTTTTCTTCGTATTTCTCAACTTTTAATAATCAATCCATATAAATTTGACCTAATCTTTTTGTTTTTTTTTTCGTCCTTAATAACACATGGGGATTAGAGATCCTATAATCAGGTTCAATAGGAAAAATAAATTATATGATGGATTGTTAGAAATGTCTTATTATACTTATTTTATTCCTTCCATGTTATGTGAGTGTATTTATCTTGTAATGATTTATGAATGATGAGTATATAATTTGCACTCTTAATGAAAGTCTATATCTCATATGAGTGGGGTGCTAGAATCATAGAAGCATTATTAACATATTTATGCACCTATATGTAACATCTCAAAACTCTACTCTTAGAATATGAATCGTTCGTCGTAATTATATAAGCTTGAACTGGGTGATGTCCTACTTGATCATATGTTTTAAGGTTCTTTACCAAATGTTAAAGGGTATCAGAAGTGATTTAGGGTCATAAGGAACCTCTAACACCAAGCCAAATTCAAAGTGTTTCTATGGCTAAGTTTTCACATGAATTCATATAAGGGTAAACTTTGAACGACCATATCTCTAAGAATATGAAGATTTAGGTGACCCATTACCTATCAAATTAAAGGACTATGAATCTTCTTTCTAACGCCACAAAATTTTCTTCAATCCAAGTTCGGAGTAAAGAGTTGTGACTGATTCACTATCAACGCTCTAACCTAGCATAAGCTCTGCAATGGCTTCGCAATACTGAGTGAATACGGACCTCATTGTCCGCTGGGATTAAATTCCGACTTCTAGCTCTTATAATTTATTTTTTAAGGGTATTTTTATCCTAAAAACCTTCAGGGAGTCATTTAAATGGCCCTAAACATGTAGAAAATCAGGCTTTTCATAATCAAAACCCTCTTATGAGATCCTAAAATTCTACGCTCAAGAACTTCAAGAAACATCAAGACTAGGATTCATCTTTCAAGATTCTCCATCAAACTTCCCTACTAAGGTATGTAAGGCTTCAATGAGAGGATTTTTTTCACTCTTATGCTTAAAGTATTTTGATTCGCAATAATTTCACAATCATTAGAAGTAAAGCTAGGGCTTTTATGAAATTATGATCTTTCTTCAATAAGTTATGTTTTTCATTGTTTCACTTAGATTTTGAAACCTTATGGTACTGATTTAGCATGATTCTTAGGTCATTCAAACAGTTATAAATTTTAAGCATGAAAAAAAGTATGATATAAATTATATCCTAAATACATGTTATTTTAAGATATAACTTTTGAGATTAGCCTCATATATGATGCAAGACGATAAGTAGTTTTCATACCTATGAGAATTATATGAATATATGTTGTTTTTTGGGAGGACTATTTAGTACCGAGAGAATGCGGGTTTAGAAAATCCAAGTCCCATAACTACGCGCCAATGTAGGATTATATTTCACCGCTTTGTCAGCTGACCTTATTTCCCTGAGAGGCTCGGATTAGTGGATAAACATAGATATGATATGTTCTTATACTCTAGCAAAGTATAGGGCAGCCCTCTCAATTGTGTTAGATGTTGTACATCATGAGCTCACATGGCGTATGTCAGTGATAAGAAACTCCCCAATTATGCAAATTTTATGATATGTTTTTAGGTCTATATGGTTCATTTGAACTATGTTATTTACTGTATATGATTATGAATGACTCTGAAAAAGACGTAACTATATGTATATGTACCTTTGAAATGAGATTCTTATGATACTTGGCCATGGACTCGATCTGTTTTCTCTTCAACACTTTTACTATACATATGATCTTGGAAAATCTTATTTCACTGTCTTGTTCATGATTCTTTAAATGATTATGCTAGTGTCTTCACTTATTTTCTCCGTACATTCCACGTACTGACACATATATTTCTCTACGCTGCATCTTTTTATGATGTAGATTTTGGTATTCGCATTCAGATTCGTGGCTAGTGAGTCTGCAACACTCCCAGTTAGCTCTTTGTGAGACCTTCTCATTTGGGGACTCCATTGTTTTAGATTGTCAACTTCTTTCCTTATGTTGTCTTTGTTTTGAGGTAGCTAGGCCATGTCCCGGTAAACTTGCTCCCTTCGATTTAAATGTTAGAGGCTTATTGAGGACATTAATTGTTCAGCCATCATGAAATTGTTGATTACCTTATTAAGACTTATAAAGCATATGTTTCAGCTTCCGCATTTGTTTCATATGATATGCTTTGATATGTTATGTCAAGGGTTAACTTGGGGCCACTCGTGGTTTCGAGTACCGTATCTTTTCTGGGGTTGTAGCTCCGTATCATGACACAATATGAGTGTGAAAGTAGGTCACTTTCTATGATAATTGGTCTTATTCTAAAAAATACTCATGAAAATTGGGATAATATAAGATTGTATATATGCTGAGGAAATAACCAACAACCACGCTAGTTGTAGCAATGCAATGCCAAGGCTTTTCATGCTATTTGGTGTTATGAAGGATGTAAGAGATACTGCAAGAATTTCAAACTTGGGACCAATTCCTCACTTAATCATGAAGAGGGTATTGTTTGTGCTTGGTATGAAAGTTGCTATTATAAGTTCAATAATTAAATGAAAATAAATTATAGTTAACACCTTAATATTAGTTCACTTAATATAAATATTTTACTTCTTCAAATTCTCACTTACTAGACCTACCTTAGGACCATTAGAGATGACTTTAATTACCATCTTTTTATTTAAGGCTTTCATATGCAACCCTTAGTTTAGCCTTGCCAAACTAAGTTTTGAAAACCACCACTAGTAAGTTTTTTTTCTCACGTCATGTATTCATATTCATATGCATGAAAAAAATTATACTATAAAGAATAAATTGTAGTCTTCTTTTGGAAAGAGATTTATATTTTGGACTCTCTAGAGTTCTCTAAAGCTTACTTTAGAATTAAAATAACGAAAAGGGGGAGTATTTCTATGGGAACTTATGTAAATGTAATGACCAGGTTGGTCTTTTTTTGGAAAGTTTCATGAATTTACCATTTTTCCCTCTCGATATTGACCCCGCATGGTTTTTGGTTGAGTTTTAAAAGTTGGTTTTGAATTTTTCTTTCAAAGTTGAGAATTTGGTAAGTTTTGAGTTTGAAAGCCTAAAGTGGTTAAGAAAGTGGTTTTCGGTGTCTTTTGGAGTTTCGAGTGTCGGAATGGAATTCCGTCAATTCCATCATTCCCTAATGTGTGAATTGTAGGGTTCAGATTCAGAGTTCTTTTGAGGATTCAAGGTCCCAAGTTGTGAAATTGAGGAAATTTAGCCTTTGGATTGACTTTGGTCAACATTCGGGGTTCGGATGCTCGGATCAGAATTCCAAGAATTTCCTTGGATTCAGGGGATTATTTTAGGTCTAAGTTAGGCCTTGGTTGATTTTTTAGAAGTCCCGAGCTTGTTTTAGACTTTTTAAGCGTTGAGTTAGTTTCTTATGGTTTCACAGATGTCGGGTCAAGGAGACCTCGGATTCATGTTTAGGCAATTCCATTGAGTCCAAAATGTCGAGTATAGGAGATTTGCATATATGGTTTATGTGTAAGGGGTTCTGAACAAATCCCGAGGGTCCTTTGATGTTTTGAGAGTAGGCTGATTTTTTTTCTAGTGTCTGTTGGCCTCACTTTTGCGAAGGTCAGTTCGCTTAAGCGAACCTTCACGAAAGCTAAGGTATCTTCGCTATTGCAAAGAGGTCTACTTAAGCAGGGTTCACTTAAGCGAACTGAAGGTCCCTTTTGCGAAGTCCATTTAAGCGAACCTGAATCTATTTTTGTGGCATTAGAGAGTGTTTTACACCTGAAATTTTGGGGGTTTAACCCTATTTTCCATTTTTGAGCTTGGAAAACTCTTGGAGGAGGTTTTCAAAAGGGTTTCTTGCACTCAATCATTTGGGTAAACTTTTATGATCCTAAAACTTCATTTCCTTTGACTATTTATGTATTGTAACATAAAATTTGAGCTTTTGATTGGTGAACAAAAAGGATTTTTAAGAACTCAAATTCTAAATTAAAATTGCGATTATGAACTAATTTTGAGTCCTTTTTCAAAATGATTTTCACCAATGACTTGCTAAGGCCTTGAGTAATATTTTCTAGTATTAAATTTTGAATTCAAACCTTTTTTTCAGAATTGGGTTTTGAGTTGATTGACCCATTTTTCAAAGTAATTGATGTGGGTATTGTGGTTTCCAGAAGTTTTTTGTAAATGCTTGATTGATTTAGATTGTGTGGCTTTGGACATTGGTAGGAAGGGGAAGACACAACTCTTGGAGTGATTAATTGATTTATTGAAGAGGAGAGATCTCATGAACCTTGTAATTAGTAGAATTCGTATATTTCATTGTTTGTGTGTGTTGAGAGTAATGAGAATAAGGTAAAGGATTAATTTTACACTTGATAAATCATAATGAATAAAAGGGGGTTGAAATGAAAAGGCTATGTTCTAATCATAAAGCTTGTGAATTTCCCTGTGATAGCCCTTATTTGATTGACTGATGAATGCTTAATAGCACGAATATGGACTTGAATTGCGTGAATTATTGCCTCTTCAGTGTGATGTAATATTTATTTTGTGCATTGATTATTGAACACCGTGATGAGACATGTGTGGGTTATGATACTGATGTCATTTCCGGCTAGTGAATTGATATAAAATAGAAAGGAAATGGTTTCGGCTAGTGAACTGATATGAAGACGATAGGAAATGGTTTTGGCTAGTGAAACCGATGGGAAATGGTTCCGACTAGTGAATTGATATAAAGCTGATGTGAAATGATTCAGGCTAGTGATTTGATATAAAGCCGATGGAAAATTGTTTCGACTAGTGATATTATGCCGATAAGAAATGATGCCGGCGAGAGATTGATTATTGTGATTTGATACATTTTGATGTTTATGCGTGATTCACTTGTTACGTGTGATTGAACTATTTGACATTGAGATTAAATTACTTGATACGCGTTGAATTGTGACTATCGTATTGCGACTATTGATCCTTGTGAGTTGTTTACTATAGAATTGTTAGGTTGGATCGATTTCTATGCAGGTTGTAGTTGAAGAGTTTCGGTTAGGATGAACGGAGTATTCATTTTATAGCTAGGTTACTTCGTTTATTAGATTGCTTGCTAGGTACTGTATTTTTGGTACTCACTCCTTGCTTCTAAACTTGTCTAGGTTCCAAGTTCGACACTGTCTGATTGTCATTCTTCTCCTACTTTGCAAGGCTTGTCAAAGGACTATTGGGAGGTAGTTCTTTTTCATCCCGGCGGGCCCTTCTTTTTCTTTTCTTTATGCTTTGTTCTATTTGAAAAACAAAGATTGAGACTTGTACTTATTTCTTAATTCAGCTGTTTATGTATTTTGTGGCTTGTACATGTGATAACTAGGTTTTAGGGTGTTAATAGAAAGAATAAGCTTCCCGTTTTATCTTGTTCTTACTATATATTTTCTTTTTTCTTTCATTTTCCTTGGGTTGAGGCTAACTTGTTTTGGTTGAAATAATGATACTTTTATGGGAATATATGGCAACACAAATGTTCAGTTTTCATATGGAGAGAATGTGAGAACTCAAATTTATTCTTCTTTGCGAACGTTGAGGTCCTCTCGCAAACCCAATCAAGGATCATATGATTGGATCGACCTTTTAAATTGAACTATGATAATTATGTCAGTTTTTATACTATAATAAAAAATAATTTAATCTTAAAATTCTTTTTTACCTTTAATAAAATTATACAAATATTTAAGGATTGTTTAATTTGCTTTGTCTTGTTTTTTGTTCTTAAATATCATGCCAAGTAAAATGATATGACACTAATTTATATGGTCTCAATTGTCAAGTTGATCATTTTCAACAAAACTCAGGATGTGATGGAAATATTGCAAGTTGTAACTCTTTAATAATATTATTTAGCCATGGAACATATCTACGTTTCATTTTATTATTTATTTAAATAATTTATATAGGTTGTGGTTGGGTAAGGTAAGGTAGGGGTGGAGTAAATTGAGTAGCACTATAGAAAGGGATATTGAATAGAAAAATGTAGTATCAAATCATCATCAGCATGTCTTTAAAAATGTGTCTTGTTTTCCTCATTATTGTGTTTTCCATCATCACCACGGTGGTCCTTTAGCCATGCTCAATTCGGCCGACCACTTCTTGGTGGCGTTCTTGGTCCCATTACTGGTCCCATTGTTGCTCCCATTACTAGTCCATTGTTTGTCCATTACTGGTCCCATTCGTGGCCAACTCGTATAACCCATTGTACCACCCGTTGGTCAAGTACTACCCAATATTATACCACCCATTGTTTGTCAAGTACCGCCCATTGTACCACCAGTTAACCACTTATTGTTGGTCAAATACCAATAATTTTCACCAAGTATTACCGGTTAATATAACTGTACTAGGAATTTTTTCTTGCTCCTTACCGGGAATTATCCCAGGCCCCAGAATCAGTTGAGTAAATGTCTCTATTTGATAAATATTAAATGGCTAAAGTACTTTTGATGACGACAACATGAACCAAGTTCACATAACACACATCAGACTTAATAGAAAGAAGGCGGGAGGAGTTCACACATTCAGTACAAAATAGGAAAAATGTATTTCAAATATGGCAATCTAAGTCGAAGAAGGAAAGCAGTAAATATAAACGAGTCCCAGGCAGAAAAGGGAAGAGGTAGAGGTAGACAACTTCGATAAGGCAAATGATTAATTTTCTAGGAAAATAAATTCATTTCCTTATAGAAGTTAATAAAGGAAAATCAAATCAAAATCTATAAAAGGTTCAAGCCAAATAAAGAAAAAGTCGTCTTTGCAAAATCACAAATAGAGAGAGAATATTCAAAGCGAAGGCCGCATCAACAAAAGGTTCAAGAAAAGCGAAAGAAAGAAGTACTAGAGTTAGGATTTGTTTCTAAAGTATAGTGTTACATTGATTCATCGTGAATCAGTGTTTGGGAGGGGTGTTGTAGGAGAGTTTAGAGAATTGTAACAGGAAGTGGATTTGACTTCCTAAGTAGAGGTAAGAGAGAGTTGAAAGAATTGTAACAAAAAGCGAGTTTGACTTCTTGTGCAGAGGTAAGAGAGAGTTTCTGAGAGAATTGTAATAAGAAGTGAGTTTGACTTCTTGGAGATTAGAGGCTTTAATTATAGTTAATCGATAGAAATTAAAAGTACTAGAGTTAGTTAATTGATTATTGAGTTTTAATCTTGAATTGTGTTTGAAGTTAATAAAGTTGCGGTGAGGTTTTTACCTTCCTTGAGTGAGGAAGGTTTCCACTATAAAATCTATATTTATCATGTTGTAAGTGTTTATTCTAAATAACCATGCAGGAACCTGGTTCTTGTATAAGGGACAAGGTTTCTTCAATTGGTATCAGAGCAGGTCTTTACGTTAAAAGACTCACATCTTCAAAATGATCAATGTGTGCACCACCTATAACACAAGAAGGATCTTCCCAAACTCGACCACCACTATATAATGGAAAGTATTATGGATGGTGGAAGAACCGCATGATGGATCACTTGATAAGAGAAATCCTAACCTATAGGGAGTTGTCTTGGATGGTCCTACTATACCCACGAAGAAGGGAACTAATAGAATCACCCAGGTACAAAAGGAAAGAAAGGAATGGGATGTTGTGGATAAACTTACAATTCAAAACAATGCTAAGGCTAAAAAGATTTTTATATACAGAATAGGTCCTGATGAATACAATCGAATCTCATCATATCAGGATGCAAAATCAATATGGGGAACTCTATAGACCATTCATGAAGGGAAAACTCAGGTAAAGAAATCTAAGATTGACAATATGAACAGACAATATGAACTATTTTGAATGATAGATGGTGAAACAATTCAAGATATGCATACCAGGTTGACTGCAATCATCAATGAGATCTACTCATTATGAGAGGTGATTCCTAATGGAAAGACTTCTAGAAAGCTTCTTAGTGTTGGGAGAGCAAAGTAGAAGCTATCATAGAATCACGTGACCTAGAAAAGCTAGCTATGGATGAACTCATTGGAAATTTTATGACTTATGAACTCAAGAAAAACCAAGAAAATGAAATTGGAGGGAAGAGAAAAGATATGAACCGGGTTCTCAAGGCTACAACACCAGAAGACTTTTAGAATGAGAACATCACACTAATGACCAAATGATTCTCTAGAATGCTAAAAAGAGGACAATTATTTCAAAGGAAGAACTTCCAAATACCAGCTGAGAAGGATCAAAAGGAAAAGGTCTATCACAAATGTGAAAGTCGAGATCACTTTATCAAGTTCTACCCACTATGGGCCCAGGATCACAAGAGAAATAATCCGGAGAAATCAAAAGTAATTAACAATGATAAGTATATTCCCACAAATATGAGGCTGACCAATCAAGAAGCTGATCTCTCTGTAAAAAGGTCCTTGCGACTATGGAAACCAATCTGAGGAAGAATCTGAAGATAGTGGGTTCGAAAATCAGTCATTACAGGCAATTGAGGAAATATACAAGTACGACTTTTTCTTACACTAGTCACCTTAACAGAAGAAGAAGACAAAATAAATACTTGTCAATCTCAAGAAACAATCTTGGCACTAATGGCTGGAACTAATTCTAAAGAGGATGAAGAAGATGACAAGAAGTCCAAGGTAAGTTTTCATCACATCAGAGAAAATCTTCATTCATAGTCTAACAGAAAACTACAATCCCTATTAAACACTTTTATGGATGCGTACCAGTCAATAAGCTCTAAAAAGGAGAAAATAATGGATGATTATGCTTCCCTTTAGGCCTGTTCCAGGTCAGTCGCTCAAAGAAAGGAAAGTACGTCGTGAGCTGTAGCCTAAGAGCAGGAAACAAGAATCTAGAGAAAAACAATCACTATCTTCAAAATAAAATGAAAGAACTAAGAAATAAGCTATAATCAATGACTAAGGAGAATGAAGCTCTTCATAAAGGACTTCATAACACCAAGATTGAAGCAGAGAATAATATGAGATGGACAATATCCTCCATCATGCTCGAAAGCATTCAAAAGGGTCAGTCCTCCACTAGATTCCTAACAAAGATTGTTTCTGTTACCACTGTGAACTATCAAGACATAAGTGCAATGCATGCCCTAAAAGGTTAAAAGCACATGAAAATAATCTAAGATTTCTTAAAAAACCACGTAGGGAAAACTGGTTCCTAAAACGAAAACCTTGCTAAAATGGTCAAAGAGAAATCTAATTCTTCCTATTTTTAATAAACAGGGACCTAAGTGGATCTGGGTACCCAAAGCTAATCTTTTACTTTTTTTGCAGGAACCACTGGGATGAGAGATGAAGTCATAGTACCTAGACAATTCATGCTCTAGACACATGATCGGGGACAAGAATAACTTCCCTTCACTGAGTAACTACAAGGGTGGAAATGTAGCATTTGGAAATGGAAAAAAATGGTGAAATTCAAGAAATTGGAAAAGTTTGGTCGAATCACACTCAAGCAATAGACAATGTGTTTTATGTGAAAGGGTTACAACACAATCTGTTAAATGTATCACAAATGTGCGATAAAGGAAATTATGTGTTGTTTACCTCAAATGAATGCATAGTGTTTAATCCAATCTCTGGTAAACTGGTTCTGCGAGGAAAGAGGCATAAAAATGTATACAAAGAAGACATCATGACTCCTTTAAAAAACATGCTACAATGCCTCAATGCCATTACTGATAGCTCTCGTTTGTGGTATAAGAGGCTGGGACATAAATTTCGCAACTATGAACAAGATAATATCGGGAGATTTAGTCAAGGGTTTACCGACTAAGAGATCTAATGATGATCAAGTCTATGGAGCATGTGTAGTCCTCATTCAGGCCAAAAGCAATTGTAAGTATAACCAAGCCTTTAGAACTACTTCACATGGATATATGTGGACCAATGCATGTGCAAAGTAGAGGAGGGAAGAGATACATTTTTGTAATAGTGGTTGACTATTCCAGATTCACCTAGACCATATTCCTTGCGACGAAATATGAGACATTTGACATGTTTGAATTCTTCGTGAAACTGGTTTAGAAGAAGTTTAAAAGTGTAATCACTACCATCCGCCCGAATCATGGATCAGAGTTTGAAAATGCAAAATTCTTGGAATTTTGTGCCAACAATGGGTTCGACTACAAATTTTTTGCACCAAGAACACCATAACAGAATGGTGTAGTTGAATGCAAAATAGCACTTTGGAGGATATCGCACGAACCATGCTAATATCAAGTAATCTTCCAAAATCATACTGGGCTGAGGCAGTGAACACTTCTTGTTATCTTATAAGCAGATGTATGATCAGGTTAGTACTAAACAAAACTCCCTATGAATTTTTCAAAGGTAGAAAGATCAACCTAGTGCATCTCAGAAAATTTGGGTGTGTATACATGCACAATAACGAGAAAGATTCACTAGGAAGATTTGATTCCAAAAACAATGAAGGAATTTTTCTGGGGTACTAATCACAAAGCAAGGCATATAAAGTGTACAATAAAAGAACAAATTGTGTAGAAAAAAGTGTCCACATCATCTTTGACGAAGGGAAGAGCTCAATCGAAAAGAACTCACAAGGTGATCGACATGAGATAGGTATGATCAATCCACAACAACCTGAAGAAGTCAAATATGATGAGGACTCTCCAGATAAACCTGCTTCTGACTCAGACCCAAATTCTCCTGAAGTTAAAGATACAACAAATGAAGAGAGTTCCATGGAACCTGGTCCATCTTCCACATAATATACACACTCAATTCATCCAAGAAATTGGAAACACTGAGCTCCCATCGAGTGCAAAACATGCTTACTCCCTTGGACTCAGGGATTCATACCAGATCAAAATTGAGAAATGTGTGCGCCTTCTAAGCCTACTTGTCATTAATTGACCCAAGAACATCAAAGAAGCTCTTCTAGTTCCAGATTGGATTATTCCCATTAAAGAAGAATTGATTCAGTTTGAAACACAGTAAGGTTTGGAACCTGGTTCCTCAGCCACGTAACAAAACCGTTATAGGAATAATATGGGTATTTAGAAACATGCTTGATGATCAAGTCACGTGGAATAAAGCCAGATTAGTTGTACATGGATACAACCAGGAAGAAGGGATAGACTATGATGAAATATTTTCCCCAGTAGCAAAGATGGAAGCAATCAGGATGTTGATCGCATTTGTTGCACATATGGAGTTCAAACTCTATCTAATGGATGTCAAAAATGTCTTTGTACATGGGTTTCTTCATGAAGAGGTATACGTCAAACAACCTACCTGGTTTGAAAGTCCTGACCACCCTGACTCGTTATAAAAGCTTGACAAAGCATTATACGGTTTGAAACAAGCACCAAGAACGTGGTATTCTCGACTATCAAACTTTCTTCTTACACATGGGTACCTAAGAGGCAAAATTGATAACACATTTTTTCTTCGAAGACAAGGTAAAGACCTAATCATAGTTCAAGTGTGTATAGATGATATCATATTTGGAGGAACCGATGAAGATCTTGTGATTGAATTTGCACAATTAATGAGCATTAAATTTGAAATGAGTATGATGGGAGAACTCAACTTCTTCCTAGGACTCCAGATCAAGCAACCTCTCTTTGGCACTTCACTTCATCAGCAAAAATACATCAAAGAGCTTCTCAAGAAGTTTGAGATGAATGAAGCTAAGACAAATGATACCCCAATTGGCACAACTTGATAAAGATGAACCTGGTTCTCCTATGGATGAGAGAAAGTACAGAGGAATGAACGGATCTCTCCTATACTTAACTGCTAGTAGACTTGATATTGTGTTCAGCGTTGGTCTATGTGCACGATTCCAATCTTGTCCAAAAGAATCTCATCTAAAGATAATAAAAAGAATTCTTCGATATCTTAAAGGAACCCTGAACTGGTGCTATGATATCCAACATGAGACTCGTTTGATCTTGTAGGATTCACCGATGCAAACTATGCCAGATACTTGGTGGATAAAAAAAGCACGTCCAAAATGGCTCAATTTTTAGGACCATGCCTAGTATCTTGGGCTACAAGAAAGTGGAACTCAGTTGCTAGTCTACTGCCAAAGCTGAATATATCGCAGTTAGTTCCTATTGCGCTCAACTCATGCGGATAAAGCAACAGCTTGAAGACTTTGGAATTAAAGTTGGCTCTATACCTATCAGATGTGACAACACAAGTGCTTTGAATATGGTGACGAACCCTGTCCAACACAAATGACGAAGCATATAGATGTGCGTCATCACTTTCTCAGGGACAATGTGGAGAAAGGTCTCATCATCATGACTTTTGTAGAACGGAGGACCAGGTCACTGATATATTTACCAAAGCACTAGGAAGGGAACAATTCTAATGAAATCGACTGGTGTAGGGCTAGTGTATCAAGAATGACTTCATTAAACATATTCATAATTAAAGGTTTAAAGTATGATGTCAGTGGATTGTTGTAACTAACTCATCTTGGTACCTTGTCACAGGTATACACTTAAAGCAGGCTAGCCCTCCAATCAGGTCTAATGCTAATACCTTTAGTTTCCGATAACTATTGTTCAAATGAGCTATCACATCAAGGAACGGGTTCTCATCCTTACATGTATGCACTAATCCTCATTTTATCCAACTCTGCTTTATATTCCAGCATACGATGTTTATATTTTAAGAAAGTCAAATAAACCTAGTCCATCTATATACCCACCTTTAAAGACTTGACATTTGGGCTGGAAAACTCAGAATCAATGCCTATCCATCACTGATATTATATGAAACTCAACCGTCTCTTAAATTTCCAATCAACTGTCAGAATCCCATTATTATTTCCCTATTTCCAACCATCCTCCAATTTCATCTCTCACATACAAACCCTAAAAATTCCTCCAAATCCCAGAAACCATCACCATGTCTACACCACTCAACCTAGTCGCTTACCCAGACGATGAGGACTCATCCACCTCACTGGAAAAACCATCCTTACCCAAGTCACCCATGGCATTATCTCAGGGGGAAGGTGTCTCTTCCACAATAACACCATCACCACCTCCACAATCCCCTCCTATTTGGCCATCCTTACCTCTACAACCATATGCCTTAGGCAACCCGTTCACCCCCTCATAATCTCCACCACTTGTCAAAAATCCTAAAGCTAGCCAAATCCTCTCCCCCAAATCTCCACATATTCACCAAGATTGGAGCCACCACCGTCTTAAATCATTATTTCCCCAACATCTACTCCTACCCCAACGCCCACTCAACCCACTATTTTCCCAAGCCTGAACATCAACGTGATTTTCCTTAGCCAACTCCATCAAACTGGTCCCTGAAAACCAAGCAAGCATGTTGCTACTAAGCATACTAATGTTAACGTACCTTTCACATAAAGCGCGAGTCATGCACAACTTAATGAGGCAGTCGAGTCAAGTAAGAAAAGTCGTCGCACCGAAAAGTCTTTGATTTTATCTCCCCCATCTGCTGTTGTTCTTGACTCTAACCCTGATGAGGTACCTGATGATTATTTTGTAACACCTCAGAAATTAGTAGGGTTAACTAGAGCCTAAACATGTAGGTTAAAGACAGGGGTTAAGGGCAAGGGCCAAGGGTTTTTGGTAAAGGCCATGGCTAGGGGGCCAAGGCTACCTAAAACTAGCCTAGCCACTGCCTACCATGACCACGAGGGTCTTCACGATCCGTGGTGGCCACCATGAGTCATGGTGCCACCTATGGTTGGTGAGGCAGTGTGCCTTCAAAAGTGTCCAAGCCAAGGATCCTCTTCACGAGCCACTTCACGGTTCGTGGTCATGACCACGAACCATGGGAAGGCTCGTGAGGTTGTCTTAGCCTTATGGGAAATGTGTCAAGTTGAAGGATCTGCTGGTCAAGGGACCACGGGCACCACCACAAGCCGTGGTGCCCTTGACGGATCGTATAGGGGCTTGTGAAGACCCCTTAGGCGTGTGGGAGGCAAGGCCTTGAAACCTAGCTATTGCCTCAAGACCACGACCTTCACCACGATTCGTGGTCTTGACCACGGATCGTGGGAGGTCTCGTGGTTATGCTTCCAATTATTTTTGGCCAAGACCCCTAGCCATAGCCACTGCCCAAGGACCACGACTCATGGTCTTGACCATGACTAGTGAGGCCCTCTCGTGGTGACTGGGAGTGGGATGCCTAGTTAGGTGCATTTTCATAAATTCCTATTTAATTAGTTATTTTATGGGGTTGATTTTAAATGTTTTATTTCACATATATAAATGATTTTAAGTCTTTAAAAACCCATTTTACTTCATTATTCCCAAACACCTAAACGAGTTCTTCTCCAAAATTTCTCTCTCTAGAAGTTCCCATAGAAGAAGAAAAAGAAGTGGAGGCTAGGGCTTGAAGAACCAGGTATTTCTCCTTAAATTTAGAGGAAAAATCCATTAAGGTATGGTAGTTTTCATCCTTGGTTAGTTTCCATCCAAGGAGCCCCTTCAAAAGATGATTTCAAAGTTTCTAAAATCCCCCAAAAGTTAGGGTTTTCACTCTTAGTCATGGGTTCAATTTCTAAACGTTTTCAAAGGTTGAATAATGATAAATTGTGATTGAATTTATGAATTAATGTTGTTTTAAGATGGAATTTCCCTATGAACCCGTGATTCCCCCAAAATACTAAATTGTGAATTGTGATTTGGGATTGATTGATTATGGAAGCATGTGAAAAGCTTTAATCTACATTGATTTAGTTTATTGAATTATGTCATTATTAATGCCTAAATTGTAGTATGCTAGGTGTTTTGGTGAATTGTAATACATGGTCTTGAAGGACAAAGTATGAAGGATTGATGTATGATTATGATGTGTATATGCATGTGAATTCAATGAAAGCACTGCGATCATGTCTACAATGCAATTGTGTTATTATTGAAAAGTTTTCTCTCAATTATACACTTATGAATGATGATGATATATGTGAAAGGTTTCTTCAATGTTGATTGATGTATCTTGAATCGGTAGACCTAATTTTAGAGAGCCCTTTCATAAATGACTAATGAAGTATTATAAGGCTTTGTCTTGAATCGATAGACCTAATGTTGGTATCCCTTTCATGAGGAGTCTATGAATGAATGTAATAATAAACCTAGAATCGGTAGACCTAATGGTGGTGGCCCTTTCTTGAGGATTCAATGAGCTATCCTCATAATGTACCTTGAATCGGTAGACCTAATGGTGGCGGCCCTTTCATGTGTAATGTACTTTGGGTCGGTAGACCTAATGTTGTAGCCCTCTCAAGTGCAATAATGTTAATGAAAATAAATTACTCTATGGGAACGGAGGCTAAGTACCGAGTGGATATGGTAAGATGGAAGCTCTACCAACGTTAGGCCTGGTTTCAATGAACATCTTTCTTATCCCATAACTATTTGCCCGCATAGGATTATCTAGTGGATCTACCTAAGCTAAAATGTTACCGGTTCTACCTTAGGCAAGTAGACCACCTCTTTACGGTGTGGAGGTATGACATTGGATTCCATGGGTTTCTCTCATGGTCAATGTCGGTTAATTCCTCCATCATGTGAGATACGTGTTATGGTTACTTGAGAGGTTCTATGTAGTGTGGGTGGTAGTATGGGATGCCATCCATGCATTGCATGAGTAGGCTTTGAGAGGGTTATGGTGTGATTCTCCAATGTCTTAATGTCTAATGAATGAAAGTGCTCTTAATGAAGCTAATGAGAATGATAACTTAAATGCTTAATGTAATGATGCATGCTTTACTAGGATTGTATTATGAGTTACTTTCCTTTTCATGACTTATGAAATGTATGAGTTCCTTATGCATGAGTAATGAAGAATGGTAAGTTCATCTAAGGTGGCCTCAAAGTGGTACTTAGTAGGAATAGTAGTATGGGATGCTATTCTTACATTGTACAAGTATAGCTTAGGGTTACTTAAGGTGAATGTTCTAATGTGATGTAATCACTTATATGATGATTATACTTGTATCTTATGACTTTTGCTAAAGTTCATGATGTTTTCTCACCAATTGGCATAGAGCACGGTTTTCAACCAAAATGTCCTTTTTAAGCATGGTTTTTGCATGGCTATCATACTTGGTACATTTTTGTGTGCTAACCCATATTTCTTCTATTTTTCAACAAAGTGTAGGTTCCGGCAGGTGAGTTGTTTCCTTCTAGTACAAAGTGTTTGAATTGAGTTCTTCCAAAGCTTGTGGTATGTCCTCATGGATCCGAGGACAAGTGCTCTATTGATGTTTCCTGTCTTTCATTGTACTAGATACTCTTAGCCTTTCTATTGTAAAGGTCGTGACCCTACTTTTGATTCGAGATGTTTTTCGATGGCCATGTGAGACTAGTAGATTTCTGTTGTTTTAAATGATATTTTCAATTGTATGGATTTAAAGAAAAGTTTTAAATTCTGCACTATTTCATATGTCTTATGTTATGAATGCTATGAGGCTTGTATGAGGCTTTTTGGAGTCTTGTACGCCGTGTCACGTCCGACGTGTAAGCTCGGGTCGTGACAAACATAGTATTAGAGCACAAGGTTTTGAGATGGTTTTTAGGATTGATGTCTCACAAGCCACATTGAGTAGAGTCTTGTTCATAGTGTGAAGCGCACCACATTTATGAATGAGAGGCTATAAGACGTTAGGAAACTTCACTTATTTCATTACTCAAAGTCGTGCCATAGAGTTTAACTCTATAAGATTTTTCTCCTATTCCTTATTAAATGGTCTTCAAGATGTGACTACTTGAAGGGCTAATGCTACAAGGATCGAGGGAGAAAAGGTTAGTATTGATGCCAATTGCGGCTATGTGACTAAATTAGTCTTGGTATGATAGATTTAGATGAGATCCTTCAAGTATAAATGGGTTGCCTTATGGTTATGTGTGTTGTTGGTAGAAAGTAATGATGAGTTTTGAGGTATGTTGAAAGATTTGATGAATAAGGTGTTTTGGAAATACCTAGATGTGTGAAGTGAGTAGACTCCTCTAAGAAGGTTAGAAGTGTAATTCACGTTGGTTTAGAATCATCTTGTATGATGGGTGTGAAGTCTTAGTGATGACTTGCTCTGACTTAGAATTGAAAGAAGTGATGCTTAAAAGAGTTTGTATAGGCTTGCTCCCAAGGGGGAGATAATGTGCTTAGATAGTAAGGTCATTGAGTCTCCTTGATGTTCATGAGTTAGGTTTGCTTGAAATTCTCACTTTAAGAGGTGTAGTGAGTTTGAGAAGTTTAGACCCAGTTTGGTAGACTCATATGAGACCTTGACTGATGTTTGGATAGTAAGGTTGTTGAGAGTTACGATATCCTTATCTCTTTCTTTCTATTCCTATTCAAGCTTGAGACCAAGAGTTCCTTATAGCTTGTTTCATGTTTTGGAGTCATGTGTGATTTATGTGTTTCCGTGATCTCCTTCTGATATACATGTTCTTGATGAATTTATGTTTAATGAGAAATTGAGTTTTCATGATTTTTATTCCTCATGTTGATGTGCATCTATAATGAGTTCCCTAAATGCTTCATGAGTTGAATTGTTGAACATGCTTAAATGTGTCTTTGAGAAGAGTTGCATAATTTGCTTAATGATGTTGTGATGAGCATGATGTGAGTTGGAGAAGGAGATTCCTCCAATGAAATGAGAAATATTGATGTTTTCTTCCATAATGAGTTTGTAGATGTAGTTCCCACTTCCTTGTGTTGCATTGAGCTTATAGATATGTAGTTGATGTTTCCTCCTATAATTTCTGCATTATATTGATGTGTCATGCATAATGTGCTGCTACTGTTGAGTCTTTATTTCCGTAAGGTGTCTAAATGTGTCATTCGAGGAAGAATGTTCCCAAGGGGGAGATAATGTAACACCTCGGAAATTAGGAGGGTTGACTAAAACCTAAATGTGTGGGTTAACGTCAAGGGTTAAGGGCAAGGGCCAAGGGTTTTGGGTGAAGGCCATGGCTAGGGGGCCAAGGCTGCCTAAAACTAGCCTAGCCACTGCCTACCATGACCACGAGGGTCTTCACAACCCGTGGTGGCCACCACGATTCGTGGTGCCACCCGTGGTTGGTGAGGCAGTGTGCCCCCAAAAGTGGCCAAGACAAGGCTCCCTTTCACGGTTCGTGGTCATGACCACGGACCATGGGAAGGCTCATGGGGTTGCTTTAGCCTCATGGGAGATGTCTCAAGTTGAAGGAGCTACTGGTCAAGGGACCACGAGCACCACCATGAGCCGTGGTGCCCTTGATGGATAGTATAGGGGCTCGTGAAGACACCTTAAGCATGTGGGAGGCAAGGCCTTGAAGCCTAGCTGCTACCTCAAGACCACGACCTTCACCACGACTCGTGGTCTTGACCACGGATCGTGGGAGGTCTCGTGGTCATGCCTCCAATTATTTTTTGCCAAGACCCATAGCCATTGCCACTGCCCAAGGACAATGGGCAGGACCATGACTCGTGGTCTTGACCACGACTCGTGAGGCCCTCTCGTGGTGCCTGGGAGTGGGCTGCCTAGTTAGGGGCATTTTTGTAAATTCCTATTTAATTAGTTATTTGATGGGGTCGATTTTAAATGTTTTATTTCACATATATAAATGATTTTAAGTCTTTAAACACCCATTTTACTTCATTATTCCCAAACACCCAAAAGAGTTCTTCTTCTCCAAAATATCTCTATCTAGAAGTTCCCAAAGAAGAAGAAGTGGAGGCTAGGGCTTGAAGAACCAAGGTGTTTCTTCTAAAATTTATTGGAAAACTCCATTAAGTTATGGTAGTTTTCATCCAAGGAGCTCCTTCAAAAGAAGATTTCAAAATTTCCAAAATCCCCCAAAAGTTAGGGTTTTCACTCTTAGTAATGGATTCAATTTCTAAACGTTTTCAAAGGTTGAATTATGATAAATTGTGATTGATTTCATGAATTAATGTTGTTTTAAGATGTAATTTCCCTATGAAACAATGATTCTGCCAAAATACTAAATTGTGAATTGTGATTTAGGATTGATTGATTATGGAAGCATGTGAAAAGCTTTAGTCTATATTCAATTATGTCATTATTCATGCCTAAATTATAGTATTCTAGATGTGTTGGTGAATTGTGATACATGGCCTTGAAGGGCAAAGTATGAAGGATTGATGTATGATTATGATGTTATGTATATGCATGTGAATTCAATGAAAGCAATGTGATCATGTCTACAATGCAATTGTGTTATTATTGAAAGGTTTTTTCTCAATTATACACTTATGAATGATGATGATATATGTGAAAGGTTTCTTCAATGTTGATTGATGTATCTTGAATCGGTAGACCTAATGTTGGTAGCCCTTTCATAAATGACTAATGAAGTATTATAAGGCTTTTTCTTGAATCGGTAGACCTAATGTTGGTAGCCCTTTCATGAGGAGTCTATGAATGAATGTAATGATGAACCTTGAATAGGTAGACCTAATGGTGGTGGCCCTTTCTTGAGGATTCAATGAGCTATCCTCATAATGTACCTTGAATCGGTAGACCTAATGGTTGTGGCCCTTTCATGTGTAATGTACGTTGGGTCGGTAGACCTAATGTTGGTAGCCCTCTCAAGTACAATAATGTTAATGAAAATGAACTACTCTATGGGAATGGAGGCTAAGTACCGAGTGGATATGGTAAGATGGAAGCTCTCCCTACATAAGTCGGGTTTCAATGAACATCTTTCTTATCGCATAACTATGTGCCTACATAGGATTAGCTAGTGGATCCACCTAAGCTAAAATGTTACCAGTTCTACCTTAGGCAAGTAGACCACCTCTTTACGGTGTGGGGGTATGACACCGGATACCATGGTTTGCTCTCATGGTGTATGTCGGTTAATGCCTATTCCCATCATGTGAGATACGTGCTATGGTTACTTGAGAGGTTCTATGAAGTGTGGGTAATAGTATGGGATGTCATCCATGCAATGCACGAGTAGGCTTTGAGAGGGCTATGGTGTGATTCTCCAATGTCTTAATGTCTAATGAATGAAAGTGCTCTTAATGAAGCTAATGAGAATGATGACTTAAATGTTTAATGTAATGATGCATGCTTTACTTGGATTGTATTATGAGTTAATCTCCTTGTCATGATTTATGAAATGTATGTGTTCCTTATGCAAGAGTATTGACTAAAGATGAGTAATGAAGAATGGTAACTTCATCTAAGGTGGCCTCAAAGTGGTACTTAGTAGGAATAGTAGTATGGGATTGTCACGACTTGGGGTTACCCCCTAGAAGTAACACAGTGTAATTGACCCCAAAGGGGTCGCATACAAGCCTCATAGCATACATGAACATAAAAGCATAGGAAAATAGTGCGGAATTTAAAACTTTTCTTTACAATCAAAGTCTCTTATAAAATGAAAGAGAATCTATGACACTATGTCTCAAACCATCTATTATACTTGGAATAACACTCTTGAAATACAATCTTAGGAACATAGCCCTTACAACGAAAGTCTAAAACATAGAGGAAAGACAATAAAGGACATATGGATGAGCCCTCAAATACAATGAGGACTCACCAATCTTCTTCTTCTTTATCTCCTATGAACCTAGCCACAAGGATGAAATCCAATATATCCAAAGCCTACACTTATAGGAAATGTAGAAAGAAGGGGTTAGCACAAAAAGTACTAAGTATGGATGCCATGCACATAAACCATTAAAACATGCATAAAAAGGGACATTTCATTTGAAATCATGCGATATGCCATTTTTGAACATCATCTTTGAAATAGTTGGAGAATGCAACAAATAAGGCAACTCACATTCATTTCATTATAACATGAGAGATATCATTATAATAACAAGCATAGTCTCCAACATCGACATAATACAAATCCCAATCTTCACAATACCTAGCCCCCAATCATAAAGTAATACAAAGTCAAATACCAAGATCATCTCATCATTAAGTAATCATCACATAAGCAACCCCTAAGAAACACTTGTGCAATGTATAGTTGGCATCCCATAATACCAACCCTACTAAGTACTCCTTTGAAGCTACTTTATTCATGCATTTCATCTTTAGACCTCATTATAATCAATAGTCACAAATAAGGAAATAGTCATGTACATTACTTAAAATATAAGAAAAGTCATTCATAACAACTATCTATTCAATATACATGCATGCATTCAAATCTCATCATAATATAAAAGAACCAGCCCATGACATCTTACTAAGTCTACTTGTGCAATATGGAAGTGAAGTCACATACCCCCACTCCTACTAAGTAAAAATCATTAAGAAGTCATAGTATAGTTCATGTCTTATTCATTATCTTTATTATATGGGGAAAAGTAGCCATAATCGACATAGACCATGTGAGCTACATGGAATCCGGTGTCGTGTAACCCCACACCGAAAGAAGGTGTCCGACTTGCCTAAGGTAGAACTAAATGTATATCTATAAGGTGGATCCACTAGCTAAGGTCCTATGTTGGCACATAGTTATGGGATAGGGAGATTGCTTCTAGAAACCCGCCCTATTGCATTGATTCACTTTAGATGACCCTCCCTATTGCATTGGCGGAAGGGCCTTTACCTCATTTTCCATATCCACTTGGTGGTAAGAATTATTTCTCAAATTATACGTCACTAGTCTTGAATTGTATTTACATGTGTGAAGGAGTGCTCTACCCTTCATTCAATATAATTCATCAAAATAGCTCATAGATTCATTAAAGTGAGAATGTACTTTCAACTTTAGAATCATAATTAGTATGTGAGAATAACTTTCACACCTAGATCATGCGTTCTCATGAAAATGGACTTTCAATCAACACAATAGGGTCATCATGGTCATGTGCATTTCATGCATAATAATGTGTAAAGGTGCGCATGAGAACAATACTTTCAATTAACACCATTGATATATTATAATCATATTTATACATGGAGTGTGTGTGTAATTGTCCTTGCAATGACACAATCAAAAACATTATCATCCTACACACTTCATTCAAAATCAAGAGTAAAGGTAAGGGAAGAATGGCCTTTCAACAATACCACAATATACCCAATATTCATAGGACCTTCAACTTCTAAGTAAATAATGAGTTCACACACAATCTTGTCAACATGCACAAACCTTCAAAATATGCCTTCAAGGGCTATGGACCAACTCATCCCAAACATATAGCAATAGCACCTTATATAAGGGAATACCATGATCCAACAATTCATCAATACCTTAATCACATCATGATTGGCACTTTATACTTCAAGTACTAACAAACTTGCTTATAATATCATGATCAAGTCAATTCATGTTTAGAAGAATTACTCTAAACCTATTCGAGTCTAGGTGATCTAATCTAAGGCATTACATGAAGAATTTCATCATTCTAGGAGGATCACATTAATACCCCCAATTTGTCTCTTTCATGACACAACCGTAGGCTATATCAATTCACCTTAGAAATCTTTGGTTAATCAAGTATACATGTAAAATCACACTTAGATCATGCAATTACATCATAATTAACTCACATTCAATCAATTGGACCAACTTGCAAAACCATCACATAATATAAAGAAGAACCATAGCTAGGGTTGGGGAAAACTCATGGATTCTTTGGAATTCAAGTTAAAATCATCTAAAATCAGTAGTATCATCAATAACAAACATAATTCGACCTTTAAGAACAATTTTGAAAGGAATCAATGGGGTTGAGTTGAAACCCTAGCTAATTGGGTTTTCTAGAATTGAGTTAAAAGCTTTTGAAAGGGCTCCTTGGGTGATAGCTTCCCAAGGATGAAGAACTCCCATACCTTTGGTGTAGAATCCAACCAAATTCATGTAGAAAATCTCCTTTCTTGAAGCTCTAACTTGGTTTCCTTCTTGGTTCTTCGATGGAGTTTCTAGAGAGAAGATTCTTGGAGGAAAAGTACTTGGGTTTTGATTTGGGGTCTTGGGTTATAATGACGTAATGAGGTGTTTAATACTTCAAAATACTTTATATATATGAAATAAACCCATATTAAGCAGCCCCTACTTAAAATAAACTATAAATGAATTACCTAAACTAACCCACCTATTGGCCGACTTTGGGCAGATTGCAGGTGCATGCAATCCATGCCCCATGGACCTAATGTCCATCAAATGATCTACTGGGCGTGCTGCAGGTCCGTGGTTTTGACCTGAAGCTCCTCAACCAGGCCTTGAACCATGCCCATGACCTACGGTGCGTCACTCAATCTACTGGCCGTGATTTGCCATCCGTGGTTCACCAATTTTGACAGCTTTTTGCTTTAAGGGGTAGCCTTGGGGTTAGGCTTTAGGGACCTCCCCAAGGACCCTTGGTTGGTCTTTGCGGGGTCGTACCTTGACGTTTAACCCCTAGACACCTCAACCTAAGCTCGGGAAGTCAATATACAACCTACAATCAAACATCAAACTTAAATGCTCACACATACGGCTCTTGTCTCACCTACTGGTTTCCATTAGACTCTAGCTTGGTCTTACTAGTTTTCTGGGTTGTTACATTATCTCCCCCTAAGGAACATTCGTCCTCGAATGACACTTGAAACACTTTATGGAATTAAAGACTCAAGACTACCAGCCCATCATGCACGAAACGTCACAATAATGCACAACTCAAACTACACTATTCACAATATGCACTTATTCAAGGAGGAAACATCAACTTCAACTCAACATGTTCAATGCAATACAAGGAAGTATGAATTATATCTAAACAACCTATTTATGCTTGAGATTCTCATTACTTGTCACGTTCGAGGATGAACTACCATCTCCTAACTAAAACATGTCCATTTATTCTTGTCATGAAGTACAATAGGCAACTCTTACTCAAAGCACCACAACATGAGGGAAACAATTCACATAAACTCATTTTCTTTCAAAACACAAGTTTTCATGAACATGCATTATATAAAGAAGTCATGGCAACATATAAGCACATAACAACAATATTAGCTAGGCATACCATCTCCCCCTTAGGAGTGAGCCTATATCATCACTTCTAAACATCACTAATCAGATAGTCATAGGAAGATTACATTTTCTCATTAAAAGCAAGCTCAACACAATCAACATGGAGCCCAAGTGCCATTTCATCAAAAACACAACAGAGCATGTTCATCACATCATCTCATGAAGTCAAATATGCCATCACCATACTAGAATGCACAACAACATGAGGAACATGTAAATCATGAAAAATCCATTTTATACAAGTAAGAATCTTTCAAAAATATGCATAACACAAGGAGATCATGGAAATTTCTAAAACACTCATGACTCCTAGACATAAAACAAACCCAAAAAGGAACTCTTGGTCTCTAGCTAGAATAGGGATATAAGAAAAGATGAGGATATTAGGACTCTCAATCAATGTTTCTACTCAAGAACATGATCTCCCCCTTGGTAGTAAGCCCCTTTTTACAAAAACCTCAATTACTACCCTTTTCCACAAACTCTAAGCATTTCTAAGACCCATAATAACCTTAGCAGGCTCTATAACTCATAGATGTCTAATAATCATGCATCCAAACCCTACCAAGGTTAACAAAAGTAACTCTATGGGACAAGGAAATTATAGGGCACACATAACATCTAAGACTCCATGATCAAGAAATGGGTCAAGCAAAACTTATCATCTAAGGCTAGAGGAGAAATAAAAGGGAACATAAGGATATTGGGATATCTCATTGGCCCTTAGCATCCCAATTAAGCACCTTCAACTAACACCCTTACTAAAATACCATTCCTCAACATTTTCATGAAAGCACTTTCTCATTCTTCTATTTCTTAATATGCCTGTCTAAGATCCCAATTGGTACTTCTAAATTAGAGAGGTTCTCATCTAAGCACTCTTGCTCACAAGCAACCTTACCAACACCACTCAAGGCCTAATATGCCTACCAAATCAGAACTAAACTCACCACACTTCTTAAGGTGAGAATTTCAAGTCAAACCTAAACATGGACATCTAGAACACTCAACTTTCATACTCATCACACAAGGTGATTCTAACAATGGAGAATTACACTTCTAACCTCTTTCAAAGGAGTCTACTCACTCAACCCCTCTAGGCATCACTTAAACACCACTATTCATCAACTCTTCCAACACACCATAGAACTCATTATGGCTAAGTTAGGTTATACCAACAAGCACATATGGCCATAATTAAACCCATGAATACTAAGGACAACATAAATTTCATCATATCCAATTTATCAAGTCACAAAAGGCAAGTATTACCAGAATAGAAATAAGCATGAAAAACATATCGGGAGCAACATTAGGAGGATACTCTTGTTCACCTATAGCTTGAAGAGCATCAGACCTAATTTTTTTTCCTTTCTTTTCCCCTAGAGGCAAGTATCAGGCAATCTCTTATTTTGTGGTCACTCCTACCACATCCATAACAATCCTTCATGCCAGCTAGACACTTACCATCATATTTCTTTCCACACCTATCACAAGTAGGCCTAACCACATAAGATCCACTACCACTCACTCCTTGAGATTTTGGGGTAGACACCTTCTTTTGGTTAAACCTTAGGGGAAACTTAGAAGAGCTTTGTCCATGAAACATTTGTCTCTTTCAATTCTACTAAGGTTGGATCAAGACAATTCTAGGCTATTTCATCCCTTATCATCACCTTTGGTGGGATCTACCAACCAACCATGTCTAGGTATTATCTAAGCACCCTACTCAAAATGACCATACTTAAGATCAATCTTAAAAGACAACTAACTCTTTGAAGTTGGTCAACACCTACACTCTTCTTCCTTACCTTAACTAGGTGGTACATGCACCCTCAAAGTCAACCTTAAGACACAACATAATCCAAACGTATGGCAAAGAATTTCCCCCTTTTTCCCTCTCGGATAGGCTCATTTGGGAACTAACAACTTGACTATACGGGTTCTATCATCAACTAAACCTAACCTCACAATCACCTTGCTAGGTAGGCACACTATCTCCTCCTTGGGAGTAAGCCTACCGAAATTCTTCTTAACATCCTTCATAACACAAGGCAACTATGAAGCATCGTTCACACTAAAGGCAACATCACAATCTAATACCTCAAATCTCTCAAGTCACATAGCCATAATTGGCATCACAACCAACCTTTCTCCCTCGCTCCTTGTAGCATAAGCCCTCCAAGTAGTTATATCCTAAAGACCGCCGGTTAGAGAGAAAGACCTTAAAGAGTTAAACTCTATGGCACGACTAGAGAATGAAGAAGTGAAGTTTCTTAACATCCGATAGCCTCCTATTCATAAAATGTGGCGTGCTTCACACTTATGAACAAGACTCTACTAGATGTGGTTTGAGACAACCTAAAAAAAAAAAACCTTCCCAAGAACCTTATGCTCTGATACCACGTTTGTCACAACCCGAGGTTACCCCCTAGAAGTAACATGACGTAATTGACCCCAAAGAGGTTGCATACAAGCCTAATAGCATACATGAACATAAAAGCATAGGAAAATAGTGTAGAATTTCAAACTTTTCTTTACAGTCGAAGTGTCTTATTTAATGAAAGAGAATCTATGACACTATGTCTCAAACCATCTATTATACTTGGAATAACACTCTTGAAATACAATCTTAAGGACATAGCCCTTTCAACCAAAGTCTAAAACATAAAGAAAAAACAATAAAGGACATATGGTTGAGCCCTCAAATACAATGAGGACTCACCAATCTTCTTCTTCTTTATCTACTATGAACCTAGCCACGAGGATGGAATCCAATATATCCAAAGCCTACACTTATAGAAAATGTAGAAAGAAAAGGTTAGCACAAAAAGTACTAAGTATGGAAGCCATGCACAAAAACCATTAAAACATGCATAAAAAGGGACATTTCATTTGAAATCATGCTATATGCCATTTTTGAACATCATGTTTGAAATAGTTGGAGAATGCAACAAATAAGGCAACTCACATACATTTCATTATAACATTAGAGATATCATTATAATAACAAGCATAGTCACAAACATCAACATAATACAAATCCCAATCTTCACAATACCTAGCCCCCAATCATAAAGTAATACAAAGTCAAATACCAATATCATCTCATTATTAAGTAATCATCACATAAACAACCCCTAAGAAACACTTGTGTAATGTATGGTTGGCATCCCATAATACCAACCCTACTAAGTACTCCTTTGAAGCTACTTTAGCCTTGCATATCATCTTTAGACCTCATTATAATCAATAGTCACAAATAAGGAAATAGTCATATATATTACTGGAATTATAAGGAAAATCATTCATAACAACTATATATTCAATATACATGCATGCATTCAAATCTCATCATAATATAAAGGAACCATCCCATTACATCCTATTAAGTCTACTTGTGCAATGTGGAAGTAAAGTCCCATACCCCCACTTCTACTAAGTAAAACTCATTAAGAAGTCATAGTATAGTTCATGTTTCATTCATTACATTTATTATAAAGGGAAAAGTAGACATAACCTACATAGACCATGTGAGCTACATGGAATCCGGTGTCGTGTAACCCCACACTGAAAGAAAGTGTCCTACTTTCCTAAGGTAGAACTAATTGTATAGCTATAAGGTAGATCCACTAGCTAAGGTCTTAAGTTGGCACATAGTTATGGGATAGGGAGATTGCTTCTAGAAACCGGCCCTATTGCATTGGCGGAGGGGCATTCATGTCGTGAGTTCACTTTAGATGACCCTCCCTATTGCATTGGCGGAAGGGCCTTTACCTATTTTCCATATCCACTCGGTGCTAAGCATTATTTCCCAAATTATATGTCATTAGTCTTGAATTGTATTTACATGTGTGAAGGAGTGCTCTACCCTTCATTCAATACAATTCATCAAAATAGCTCATAGATTCATTAAAGTGAAAATGTACTTTCAACTTTAGAATCATAATTAGTATGTGAGAATAACTTTCACACCTAGATCATGTGTTCTCATGAGAATGGACTTTCAATCAACACAATAGGATCATCATGGTCATGTACATTTCATGCATAATAATGTGAGGTGCATATGAGAACTATACTTTCAATTAACACCATTGATACATCATAATCATGTTTATGCATGGAGTGTGTGTGTTTGTGTAATTGTCCTTTCAATGACACAATCGACAACATTATCATCCTAGACACTTCATTCAAAATCAAGTGTAAAGGTAAAGGACGAATGGACTTTCAATAATACCACAATATACCCAATATTCATAGGACCTTTAACTTCTGAGTAAATCATAAGTTCACACACAATTTTGTCAATATGCACAAACCTTCACAATATGCCCTTCAAGGGCTATGGACCAACTCATCCAACCATATAGCAATAGCACATTAGATAAGGGAATACCATGATCCAACAATTCATCAATACCATAATCACATCATGATTGGGACTTTATACTTTAAGTATTCACAAACATGCTTATAATATCATGATCAAGTCAATTCATGTTTAGAAGAATTACCCTAAACCAATTCGATTCTAGGTGATCTAATTTAAGGCAATACATGCAAAATTTCATCATTCTAGGAGGATCACATTTAGACCCCCAATTTGTCTCTTTCATGACACAACCCTAGGCTATATCAATTCACCTTAGAAATCTTAGGTTAATCAAGTATACATGTAAAATCACACTTCCATCATGCAATTACATCATAATTAACTCACATTCAATCAATCGGACCAACTTGCAAAACCATCACATAATGTAGAGAAGAACCATAGCTAGGGTTGGGGAAAACTCATGGATTCTTTGGAATATCCGGACCAATTAGCTTGCAATATCTGGTTAATAACTCTGCTGAAATAAATCCTTCTTTTAATGCTCGTGTCGTAGGTCGTTCTTCTGGCTTTAGTAGTGATAAAATCCATCTTTGGACTTCATCCATATCTGCTTTCCTTAGCTCCCT
>JAJOOR010004832.1:0-83132 GCA_036250505.1 Solanum acaule | reverse complement strand
GATATACTTGTGTTTGTGATTGTGGTGTGTTGAATGCATCGGTTGCCACGTTCCGGCATAATTAACTTGGATCGGTTGCCACGTTTCGACATAATTATGGGATTAGTTGCCACGTTCCGACATAATCATTTAATCGGGTACCATGTTCCAATATGCTAACTGTTTGGGTTTGGATTCCATGAGAGGACCAATGATTTGATATAATTGTGTATCTTGAGAAATGTGAAGTTGTTCGTTGTTAGTAAATGTTTATAGTATTGTATATGTTCGATATGTGCATGTGATTATATTGTTGTATTGACTAATGTATGTTGCACTTAGTGTGATAGCCGCGTGATTCTACCAGTACACTGTGGTTGTGTACTGATACTGCACTTGCTCTTATTTTTGTTGTGTAAAGGGCATCTTCAAACGACTACTGACAGACCTCGCTTAGGAGATCAATGATCGTCGTTCGAATTCAACGGTGTGCCAATTCTTCTGGGCTGCCATGAGTTCTCCTTTCGTCTATGTCCACATTTCGGACTTAGATAATTCTATTAGTTATTAGTACATTAGTTGGGGTTGTATCCCTTCTTGGTTAGACTTGGTTCATTCTTAGATGTTTTGGTACATTGAGTTTCAGGTTCTAGGCATTACTTCCACATTGGTTAGACTTTTGTTTGAGTTTATGGGAACTCTATTTATTTCCTTAGTATTTAACTTGCTTTCGTAACTTAAATGCCTTAGTTTTGGTTTAGTTGCTTGGTTTGGGTTGTAGTTGTGGTTCTCCCATCGGAAAGTTAGTGTGCGTGCCAATCACGACGGTCTGGGTCGTGACAAAACGTGTAACCGATAACCACTTGGCGAGGTGTCACTCAAAAAGACGACATATATATAAGATTTAAATATCTATCCTCACCTAGAGAGGTGCACCCAATCATCATGGCTTTATTATATGATACTTTGAACGTGGGTTTACACATCTATATTTATATATTTTTTAAGAAATATAACTCTACTGTATATGATCTAGAGAGGGGAGCATGGGTTCACGTGAACCCACGGCACCCCCTCTAGATACTCCCATAAGCGTAGGAAGACTTACCTCCTCGATTTGTCACCACTCGACAACCAAGCATGTTCATCCACACTTATTCTAAGAAAGAACAAGCAAATGATTGATGTTCATCACTCTAGTCATACATACTTACTACACAAGCATCAAGTTTGATCAACAATCGTACACCAAATTTGTTAAGATTACCTTTAATGTATAATCGCTACAAGAAAACATACTTATTGCTACCAAATCTAAGCTATCAATTTGAAAATTGTAGCTATTATTTAGTAATACCCATTCATGACTATCAAAGAATTTGTCAAATTTCATAGCCACAAATATTAAGTTGACAAAGCTAAATCCTTATAATTTCTTGGAGATAGAGAAAAATATTTTTAATTCAAACTAAAAGAAGTAATTCAAAATTAAGAATGATCATAAATTTAATTAAACACTATTCCCTCACTTTCATACTAGTTATCTATTTTTTCCTTGTCACGATCTTAAAAAATCATAAATAAGAAGGGTAATTTTACTACTTTACCCCATAATATTTTTTATCTGAAACAGTGTTTTCAAAAATATTTTTTGGGATGAGTCTCGGGGTAGGGCATACCAAAAATGCTCCGGGATGCAAATTGAAGACATAGATCCATAGGGCGTAAGTTTTAGAATTAGGTGGGTAAGCTCCAAGCGTAAAAACGTAAGCCTTGGGCGTAAAAACGTACACCGTGGGCATTATTTTATTTTTGGTTTTTGAAACTTTTTTTGCTTTAAATTATATTTTTTAATTATTGGTGTGATGATATTTCTCAAATAGTAATTGTAATACTTTTCTCTTCAATATTGGTTATTAATACATTTCTCAAATAAAAATCATAATATTTTTTTCTCTATATATATTATTTATTAAAATTTATTTGTAGATCAATTGAAAGTTTTACTTTTGGTTATTATCTTAGTAATAAAGTTATAAATTTGAATATACATGAGATTGTGCCCCGTAGATCCATAAGACTTAGGCCCCGTGTCTCGGGGTTAATGTCTCGCTTGTCTGGCTCACGCCCCCACCTTTTAAAACACTGATCTAAAACTTCACAAGCTTGTTTACACTTTTAAAATGAATAAAATGTAAAGGAAAATGAGAAAAATGTTATTATTTATATCTTGATTTCATAAATTGACAAGTAATTTGGGACAACTATTTTTATTAATGTGTACAACTAATGTGAGTTGATGTTCCACGGACCGTTGAGCCTTCTGTGAAGAGTTGTCGTGATTTTTTTAGAAACTTCTTGCACATGTTCCAGGGTTATTTTGGCCCTTTTCTAATCTTTCTAGCCCTATTCTAAGTCATTTTTAGTGTTTTAAAGTAGTATATTTATGAGTGGTAGATTTGCACTCATTTTAGATCCATTTAGCTTAATAATTAGTGTCCTCAATGCCTAAGTTTGTCCTTTTCTAATCAAATATTTATGATTTGTAGCTATGAAGACAATTGAACAAGGCAAAGACTGAAGTTGAAAGAATGACCAAAAATACAAAAATAAATGCAAAGTGAACATTGATTATCGCCTAATTAACATGAAGGGCGGATCGCCAACTGAGCACGACCTTGCCCAAAGTGACAGTGCATAGCACTTGTGTCTAACAAAGAAGGTCGGTGGAATCTAGTCGAGAAAGTGATGTGCCGAGTTAGAACGAAGGTTCTTCTGCAGATCGCCCAAAGTGACAATGTGCAAGCCAACGAGTTAATGCTAGAACGGCGTATTAAGGTGGTATTCGGCGATTCGGCAAAGATGAAAGGCTGACCCGATCAAGTCTGCCAACTGAGGTTGAAACACCTAAAGCCTAGAGCCTCACAAGGCGAGCTGAGGAGCGAATGGCGATTTGCTGAGTGAGTTCGGCAAGCTCGACTAATGTAGCCAAGTTGGTTATTAAGTAAATTTTGGGCCAAATTTTTGGAAAGTATAAATAACTCAAAGGATACATTTTTACAGAGTTAATTCAAAGGGTTAGATTCGAGAAGTTAGATTAGAGAGTTGAAAAGAGAGAACACTTTACTTTTGAAAGAACACTTTTCTAGTTCTTGGGGTTTTACCATTTGAGACTTGAATTTGATAAATATTGAAGTTAAATCCAAAGTGGGTTTACTCTTATTTGCTTGATTTCAAGGTACCCATGGCTGCTGTCATGGAAGGTATAATTTATTTACTTGTTGTGATGGGTGACTAAAACCCCAAGATCTAAAAGTGCTCTAATGGGGTTGGGTGTTGATTTAATGTAGTGGGTATTGTGCTATGCTTTGTTGTTGCTGTGTTCATGCACGAATTTGGTCTAATTACCATGGGGTTAAATTATAGGTTAAGGTTACATACTTAATTCCTACTTTAGATCTTTGATTGATGCTCGAAAGAGATTAATTGGAGTGGGTAATTAGTTCAATGCTAGTAATTTAGGTTTGCTGTCTGATTTCTTGACAGAGAGGTTATGGGTCGGATCTATTTGTCTTATTCTTGAAAAAAAGGAGAGAGTAAGGCATTGGATTGCTTAGGGTTGACAATTAGATGAGACCGAAAAGAAATTCTATGCAAGGATGCTTTGAGATCGAAAGAAGATTAGTGTCATTGAAGATGACTTAGCCTATTTATGTATGTAAATCACTATAGAGGAGCACAATGACCC
Source organism: Solanum acaule (assembly GCA_036250505.1). NCBI lineage: Eukaryota > Viridiplantae > Streptophyta > Magnoliopsida > Solanales > Solanaceae > Solanum > Solanum acaule. Next base: position 79,405 of record JAJOOR010004832.1, on the reverse strand, counting down.
CTATGTTACGTCAATTTCCAATCGCCGCACAGCTAGATTACTTGTTAACTCTTGATTTCGTTTCAATTTTTGTTTAATTGTGATATTTGATAACCAAACCGTTATATTAAGTTGGTGGTACCATCCACCCAATTTTTCTAACTAGTAAAAATAAGCTGATTTAAAGTCCAAATTTCTTGATAATGAATTCTCCATGATATACCATTTCCTGTGGGATTTGACCCCGACTTTTCATTGAGTTTTTTATTGACAACGATCACTCACTCTTTTAATTGGTTTGGAGGGTTATTTGGGTATTATAAAAAATGGAACCGCTGCCAGGGAGTGGTGGTTGAGAATTCTAATTGAGAAATTAGTTTTTAATTTGGTTTATTTGTAGTAGATTTGTTGTTTGGTGTTGTTGTTGGCTGATTTGCAGGTTGACAAGATGAGTGACCATGACAAGCACTATGGTCAAAACGACAATATGGGTGTTCTCAATTACATGTCAGTTAATGTCATTCAAACCACGAGAGTAATCTGAATAGCTCCTACAAAAGGGAGGACGGTGTTTCACATTACTAGAACTATGATTCAATTACTCCAAATGAAAGGAATTTTTGGGTCTAGCTCATAAGGATACCCATGAGCTCCTTAGGAATTTCATGGAAGTATGTGGAGCATTTGTGTTAAAGAATATCTCCCAAGAATCCATAAGGTTGAGGTTATTCTCGTTCTCTATAACGAGAGAGGCTAAACGATGGTTGACAGATGTGCCAAATGATTCTATTACTTCGTGGGATGAGCTGACTGAGGCATTCTTGGAAAAATTCTTTCCACCCTCGAAGATGGTTAAACTCCGTCACCAAATTCAAAATTTTAAATGTATTGGATGATTTGTTATCCAAACATGTCATGGGAGGTGGAATCAAGTCGGTGAATACGATTGGTACCAATAGTGGGAAATGCCCGGAGGATGCCAAAATTGAGGCATTATACATTGAGGAAGTTCAATATTTAGGAAATCAAGTGGGGGGGGGGGGGTTCTCACAATAATTATCAACAACAAGGTGGGAACCAAGGTTGGAACAAGGAAATATATAGTGGTTGGAAAGACTGGGGGTGGAAATTGAAGAGATAGGGAGATGGACACAGAATATATGTGCCTGATCATGATCGTTCACTCCCGAAAGAATCAGCTGGGTTAGAAGGAAGTCGGGCGGAAGACATGCTTCTAAGGATCTACAACATGGTTGAAGGGTGCGATAAGGTGTTGAAGGATTTGAAAACTGACTTCTCCACTTCATCTCAGACGGTGACTTCACACTCAGTTTCTATCAAGCTGCTGGAGACACAACTGGATCAAATTGCCACACATCTAAATCCATGGGAAAAGAGAACTTTGCCTAGTGACACCATGAACCCCAAAAGTGATTGTTGAGTTTGAGTAATATATCGTGTTATGACGTTAAATAAGGTGCTTCTTGGGAGGCAACCCAAGTCTTTATTTTTGTTTTTACTTCTTTCAAATAACGTTCATTGTAAGTGCAGGTTGAGAAGAAGTTGGACGATCAAAGAAGGAAGAATAGGCGATGACAAACCCAAATGAAAATCCACCGAAGGCATTACACGAACTACTTCTTGTCCACCTTCTAAGCTTGAACAAATGGAAAAAGAGTACTGTTAACATCAACAATCAAAACTCCAAAGGGAGATTCACTGAAGTGCACCAAGAGGACTCCATTGGATCCATTGAATTAGCCTTCAGGTTTGGTGTTTATTCAGGGAAACATGGTAAGCTTAAGCTCCAGTTGGCGATTCCTCGAACACGTTCGGTGACGTTAGTCATGGTCACCGAACGGGCCTGATATAAAAAGGTCAAGGGTCTTTTCAAATTCAAAATTCCATATCTTGAAAATCTGAGAGCTTTTTGATTTATTTATCTTGCATTATGCATTTTGAGTGTTTGTGAGCCTCGTGTGAGCATATTGAAGGTGCTAGGAGTGCATTTGCTTGGATTTCATGTCAACCAACCTTGATACCTCAATTTATTTATTATTTTTGGCCTTAACATTAGTGTTTCAACTTGTTGTTATTTTTGAGTTTAAAAATCATATAACATGTGGGCTTGAGCCGCTTAGCTGTGTTTGAATGTCTTATTGTGATGGGTAGTATCATATTGTTGTGATTGTATTGTGCCCCTGTGATTTTAATTGTGAATGCCTGCCAAATTGATCATACGTGATTTTGTTGGTTAAATTGTTGAATTGAATTGGTTAAGTTGATGGTCGTAGCCTAATTTGATGTGAGTGAAGTCTGAGTAGGTCTCTATTGAACCAATTGCATGATTTTGCCCAATGATAGACAATATAACTACTTTCTTAAGGTCAAATCATCAAATAGTGCAATACTTAGCGATAAATGGGGGAAATATGAGTACCCATGGGTACGGAAGCATATAAGTGGATTGTAATGTTGGTGGAAACTAGTATTTGTTGTGAGTGTTGGTTTTTTTCTGTGAAAATTTGTCACTGGGCTAAAACTTCATGTTCGGCAAGCTTGTCTTAGTTCACCAAGGGAGTTAGGCGAATCGCCGAGTAAGACCCAAATCGCCTTCTTTAGCATGCACATAACCTTGGGTACTGTCCCATTAGGTAGGCTTGTCTAAGTCCGGTGAACCCACTTGGTGAATTGCCGAGTGGGAGAGGATATCGCCCTTGATGCCTGTTACTTTACCTTTTGTACTGCCAATTTCGGCGGACTTGACTTAGCTCGCCGAAACCAACTTTGCAAATCATCGAGTTGACATTGACTTCATCTTTTGTGCCTAAACTTTAAATAAATTGATACTTTCTAAATCAACGAGCTCACCGATCCTATTTGGCACATTGTCTTCCCGTTAGGCGAGCCTCATGAGTGCTTTTGAATCATGTTTCAATTTTCTTTCGAATTCAATTAACCTTCACAAAGTCATTGTTTGAATATGTGCTTTGCAGGTAATGGCAAGAATAAAAGATAAATAGGTGGAGTCCTCTCATAAGGAACACGAGAAAGAGTTCTCTCCCCCTCCTCCTCCTTCAATGTGAGAGTCACACTAGCCTTATCTAGTGACATCCAGAGGATCGAGGCAGAGTGCTTGAGAGATGATGTAGCTCGAAGGAAGTCGCCTCCACCAGACTGCACTCCAGTGGTCGGTATCTGCTCCTTTTGTGGAGCAGACATGTATTTCCACACCTGCTACAACTGTCTCTACTGTTGTGAGGCCTCCCCCTTCTCCTGTTTCCTGTCCCCCATTGACTCATGCTTTCATATATTAAATGGTAATCCTTGCCCGGTCACCTGATGTGAGAGCTGCTCGGTTTGAGAGGGACTTGCCCCAGCTCATTCACCAGGCCATTTAGAAGGCCCTAACACCTGTAATTGAGAGAATGAGAAAGTGTGAGGGGACGGTAGTGAGCCATGCTCTGAGGCTCGATTATTTGACTGCGAGGGTTGAGTCTCAAGAGAAGGTTGGGGGTATTTTTAGTGATGTTGATATACTGAGGGGCGGATGTAGCTACTTTGAGGGGGAGCTGGTCCAGATACTGTCTATGGATATCTCCACACTATGGGGGCGAGGATCCCCTTCCAGATGTGCCCGAGATGCCTAGCCTTCCACTTCTTTTCCTAAGGTTTTTTTTGGATGTTGAGGTTTTGAGAGATGAAGAGCACGGTATTGCTGAGACACTGACCGAGATGCCTGAGACCAAAGAGGTAATTCTTTAGGCTGTGCTGAAGAGGTCTCTTCTAAAGACTTCAGAGGTCGGGGGTAGTGGAGTCACTCCGTCCACCATAGATCCTGTTACTCAGACGGGCACTAATGCCCAGTTGTACCTCCGATGCTATCTCCTGTGATCTTATTACCGAGCATCGATTCCCCTCTTGAGGCTTCTCTAACCGAGACTCCAAATGAGAGTTCTCCACATGTGTAGCCGTAGGGGGGACCTTTTCTCTTATCCTCCCAATACTTTTATTTTATTTTGCATTGAGGACACTGCATTCTGTTTTTGGTGGTGTGAGGGCCTTTGTGCCAATATTCCCCTTTTCCTTGTATTATGTTATTTCGTAATTTAAACAATTGTATTTTGTTAATTGTTTATATTAGAGTGCTCTTTGTGGGTAATTGTGTGTTTCTTTACTTGTTTCTCATTCTCTCTTGATGTTGCAACCCTCATGAGTTCAAATCATGAAATGCTTGATGATTTCATTGATAACAATTTGAGAATCAATTTTTTTCAATATCGACATCTTGAATAGTACTCATGAGGATCATGATGCATAGTGTTGGTGTTGCATGAACGAAATGATGTGGTTACACCTTTGAGCGATCTCTTTTAATATTTTATTGACTAGCTACGTTTTGATGTGAGCCTTGCAATGAACATTGTACGTACGCTTTTAATATTTTCGAGATGTGCTAAATGAGTGTATTTTGAAGTTCCATGTGTGTTGAGGTTTTACTTGAAAGCATGCATGCGAATTCCTATAATTTTCCTTGTTAGTCAAATTATGTGAATCTAGGTGAATGTGGGACATGATCTTGGGAAAAACTTCAATGAGGGAACCAAATTGTCCGTAAAGCCTTTTATGACTACCTTTTGAGGGCGTGAATCTATTTTGGAACCAATTGAGCCGAACCTAATTGTTAACAACCAAAAAGAAGCCTCTTGAGCCAAAATATATCTACCTTCTCACCAAAAACCTTTTTTGAAGCATTGAATGTTTGAATAGCAAAATTAGGTCAAAAGCCTAAGTTAGGGGGTGTGGAAAGGGAGGATGAATGAAAGTAGGGAAAAAGGAAGAAGAAATGAGACTCAAGTTTGAAAGTTTTGAAAAAAGAAGGAACCCCTACTTATAAGAAAAATGTGTGTAGTGTCATCATGATGATGGAGATAACTTGGAAAAATGAAAATGAAAAAGAGAAGTGAATGTGATAAATGGGAATTCTAAATAAACTGAGTGAAAGTCAAGTTTTGTGTTCTCAAATGAAAAAGAAGAAAATAAAGTTGAGAAGAGGTGATGATGATTGCAACAATGCTTTGAAAAGGTATAAGTTACCAATCCAAATTGACCATGCCTTCACCCTCATCCCCATTACAAGCCTAAAAGACCCTTGGGATCTTACATGATCTAGGTTGTGATGATTGGAAAATATGGGCAAACCTATGGGATAAAGCTTGCATGTGTTTCTCTTTTGAGAGAGTGAGAGTTCCATTGATTCCAATTACCTTTGTTGATTTGCTTTGTGAGAACATGGAATCGTTCTTGATGTGAGGACACTTCAATGCATTTGTTAAAACATGTTCTTACATTAGACAAGAAGTTAATGTGAGCTTGAGCTTGTGTTGAGACTAGCTAGTCATCATTTGAAGCTTTTGGATCATGATATATGGTAACATGCTAAAGATAGTAGGCTTTCCATGGAGCTTGCATGTTATCTCTCATTAGGTACTATTGTAGACACCCTTATTGAGCCTTTTGTGTTATTGATCTACTTGAGGACAATCAAAATTTTAAGTTTGGGCTGTTGATGAGTGGTAGATTTGCACTCATTTAAGGTCCATTTAGCTCAATAGTTAGTGTCCTCAATGCCTAACTTTTTCCTTTTCTAATCAAATGTTGATCACTTGCAACTATGAAGGCAATTGAACAATGCAAGGACTGAAGTTGAAAGAATGGTCAAAAATACAAAAACAATTGCAATGTTAACATTGATGATCGCCTAAGATGAAGGGCAGATCGCTAACTGAGCACGAACTCAACCAAAAGGACAGTGCATAGAACTTGTGTCTATCTAAGAACGTCGGTGGACTCCATTATTGAAGGCAATGCACCGAGTTAGAATGGTGGTCATGCTGCACATCGCTCAAAGTGAGAGTGTGTAAGTCAAAGAGTTAATGCTCAAAAGGTGGACTAAGGTGGTATTCTATGATTCTTTGAAGGGGAAAGGCTACCTCGATCAAGTACGCCAATTGAGGTTCAAACACCTGAAGCCTAGAGGATCACAAGGCGATCTGAGAAGTGAACGACGATTCGCCGAGTGAGTTTGGCAAGCCTGACTAATGTCGCCGAGTTGGTTATTAAGTGGATTTTGGAAAAAATTTGGGAAAGTTTAAATATCCCAAAGGATACAATTTTTTCAGAGTTCGAAGGGTTAGATTAGAGAGTTGAAAAGATAGAACACTTTACTTTTGAAAGAACACTTTTCTAATTCTCGGGGTTTTACAATTTGAGACTTAAATTTGATAAATTGAAGTTAAATCCAAAGTGGGTTTACTCTCTTTTGTTTGATTTCAAGTTACCCATGACTGCTTTCATGGAAGGTTTAATTTCTTTACTTTTTGTGATGGGTGGATATAATTCCAAGATCTAGGGGTACTCTAATGGGGTTGGGTGTTGATTTAATGTAGTGGGTATTGTGCTATTCTCTGTTTTGTTGCTGTTCATGCATGAATTCGGTCGAATTACCATGGGGTTAAATTATGGGTTAAGGTTTCAAACTTAATTCCTACTGCCGATCTCCGGTTGATCCTCAAAATAGATTAATTGGAGTGGGTAACTAATTGAATACTAGTAATTTAGGTTTAATGTCTATGGCTTGCTTGAAAGAGAGATTATGTGTCGGATCTATTTGCCCTATTCATAAAAGAGAGGATAGTGTAAGGTATTGAGTAGTTTAGGATTGACAATTAGATGAGACCGCAAGGAAATTTTATGCAAGGATGATTTGAGATCAAAGGAAGATTAGCGTCATTGAAGATGACTTAGCCTATTCATGTATGTACATCACTACAGAGCAGCACAATCACCCCTATGTTACGTCGATTTCCAATCCCTGCACCCCTAGATTACTTGTTAACTCTTGATTTTGTTTTGATTTTAGTTTAATTGTGATATTTGATAGCAAAACATTTATATTAAGTTGGTGGTACCATCCATCCAATTTTTCTAACTAGTACGAATGAGGTGATTTAAAGTCCCAATTTCTTGATAAGGTATTCTCCACAATATACCATTTCCTTTGGAATTCGACCCTGACTCTTCGTTGGGTTATTTTACTGACGACAATCACTCCCTCTTTTAATTCGTTTTGGATGGCGATTTTTGTGTTATCATATATCATTCAACTAACTAGTTTTCCTCTCATAATCATCAATCTAAACATTCAAGTCTCCAATTTTTTTCTCCAAATTCATCTAGGTTTCCTTTTCTCCATCAAGAGCCCTAAAACTTCCAAGTTGAAAATTCAAGATACAAAGAGAAGTCTTCAATCCAAGGTTTTCCAAGTTCTTCCACTCTAAGAACTATATATAATAGTCTCTTTTCTCAAGATCAAGCACCAAAATTCCAAGATCAAATATTTCTTCCAAGAAAGATAGTGGTCTCCACCAAAAATTTCAATCCAATTGTTTCATAATTAGGTATCTAAGGCTATTCGTAGTGTTGGACTAAGTTCGTCCTCACGCCCTACATCTAAATCAAGTCAATAAAAAGATAAATCTAGGGTTCTACCTAAAGTTCCATGAATGTTGAGTTTGGTTTATGTTCTGTATTCTGAATTCTAATTTTCTGAACTATGGAGATTATGATACTTTATGTATTTTGATTCTTGAGTTATTGTTCATTCTTATAATATCACACGAAGCCTAGTTATTGAGATTTTGTTTAAAGGTTTTGTGCAAGTATTTCCATGCATTGATTTTGAAATTTAAAGTGAGTCCAAATATATTTTTACCCATCCATTGTGAAGAGTTTTAAAGGGATACTAATGATTCCAAATGATTATTTTGCATTGAGAAAAGAAGTACTATTTTGAGAATAGAATAAATAGTTTCCAAAAGCATTTAGGTCAGTAAAGTAAAACTTAGTTATTCCTCTTAGAGGGTCTTTCGAATATTAATTCAACCTAGTGAGTACTATTATATGAGCATTATTGCATATACTTTGGGAGTAATATTGACCATTGATTTGGGTAAGAATTGAGATAACTTAAATCCTATAACCTACGCCTCTTGCATAGATAGAATCATACCAGAATTTGGATGACTTCTCACCTGCCGCAAGAAAGGTTTTTAGTTAATCCATAAGTTAAGTTGCATTCTATACCCCGACAAAATATAGGACAACTCTGGCAATGTGGGCGAGACGTTGTACCATCAAGAGGCTCATAGTGATGGTTGTTGGTTAGAGAAACTTCCCATGAAAGTAAAGTATCTTATTTCAGTATTTACTATCATTACGTACCTATTTGTAGAGCTTTAATGATTTCATTTCATATTTATGTTTTATTTTAGATGAGTTATTTTTAGTCGTTCATTTGGTTCAGTTACTTGTTTCATTCAGCTTTACTACATACCGTACATTTTATGTACTGACGTCATTTGGTGCTACATTATTTTATGATGCTGTTTCAGGTACTCATGATATCATACATTTAGTAAGATCTTTTTCTATCAACATTTGTTAAGACCTCCTCACTTCCAGAGGCCTCCAATTCAGTTAGTTTAGTTTTTTTTAGTCATTGTTAGTGGAATAGTCTTGTAGTTGTGGGTCTTGTACCGACACCTATCTTCAGTTAGTAGAAACTTCATAGATAAAAAAAGTTAGTGAGTTAGTTCAGTCTTGAGATTTTGAAGTTTTAAATATTTTTATTATTATTAACATCATTCATATTCAGATTTATTTCAGTCTTTTGCATTAGATGTATTTTATTGATTTTAAATGTTCATTTTATAAGGCTTTTACATGTATATATTATTTTCTACTCATTAGTCATCCCGGCAAGGGTTCACTTGGGACTAACAATGATTTTGAGTGCTGACCATGTTCAGGGTGTAGACTTGGGGCATTACATGTTTGAACACCCTATTCATCAAATCCATGAAAGTGCTAGGGTTATATTCTTTTAGTCTAAAAGACATAACCACAAATTCACAGTGACCTTATCGAGTCCTGAAGGCTGTCTTCAGAATGTCACATTCTCCGACATTGAGTTGATTATAGGCTGATCTGAGGTCTATTTTTAAAAATAAGGCAACACCCTAAAGCTGGTCGCACAAGTCATCAATCTTGGGGATGAGATACCTGTTCTTGATTTTTTACCTTGTTGAACTAATGGTAATCGATGCACATTCTAAGAGAACCATTTTTGTTTCACACGAAGAGAACTAGAGCACCCCATGGAGAGATACCGTATCTATAAAACCTTTATCTAGAAGCTCATTTAACTAATCTATCAATTCCTTAAGAACAACTAGAGCCATTGTGTAAGGAGGGATGGAGATAGGCTGATTATGTTGGAAAAGGTCTATTCCCAAATTAATTTCCCTTTATGGAGGAAAAACACTTCTTGCAATTCATCAACTACAAGAAAGACTGAAGAGTTGAAATTTTAGAGATTGAATCCTTATTCTGAACTAGATGATAGATACAACCCTTAGAAATCATCTTCCTGACCTTAAGGCAAGAGTCAAACCGACCTATGGGAGCTGCGATACTACTCTTCTATTGAAGAATTGGTTCATTCAGAAACTAAAATTTAATGACTTTGGTTCTACAGTCTATTGAGGCATAACACACATGTAATAGTCCATGCCAAGAATTAGATCGAAATCGACCATGTATAACTCTTCTAGATCAACTTAGGTGATTTTGAAAAACACAGATTGGGTTATTTATGTATACCCATTTAGCTAAAAGTTATTCACCAAAAAGAGTAGAGACTGAGAAGGGTTATGTTAGGATTTTTGGACTGATATCAAATTTCATTGCAACATAATGAGTCATGAAAGAAAGTGTGGCTCCTGGATCTAACAATACATTAACTTTAAACTGAAAGACACGTAACATACTAGTGAATACAGCAGAAGAAATTTCCTGATTCTTTTGAGTATAAAAATCATAGAACCTATTCTGAATCTATCCACCACGACTGTTAGATAAGGTACCCTGCAAAGTCAGGTGACATACCGAAGTGTTAGGCTCAACCAGCTGATGAAAGTCCTTGCCCTTGCCTTTGGCCAATGGGAAATCCCTCAATCTGCATCTTGTCTTTCCACATCGAAAATATCCACCAATATCGGCCATACACTGTCCTCGATGGTTCTTACAAGGCTTTTTACAAGTGGGAAAAGAATGTCCAGTAGAAACCTTGCATTGTGACTTAGAGACTAGTGCCCTATCCTTGTTAAGCTTCGATATGGGAGCACAAGCAAAAGATGTGGTTGTACACGAATACCTTTGACGAAACTAAGATCAACTACTACCTCGTGATTTTATTATTAGAGTAGTCCACACTATTTTTCTGAGCCTTCTTAATCTCTTTAGAACTTTCCTTAAGCTCTTCCTCCTCAATCTATTGAGCATGAGTCATCAAATGGGAGAAGTCCATCTCCTTGATCAACATTGCAGCCCTACACTGCTTCCCAACCATCTCATAAACACTAGAGATAAACTTAGTAATGCGGGCCCTAGAGTCGGCTACCATGGTCAGAGCATACTTGGAGAGTTAAGTAAACTTCAAAGCATACTCATTCATTTTCATGTTGCCCTATTTCAAATTTACAAACTCTTAGATCTTACCCTCTCCTATCTTACGCGGTACGAACCTTCTAGAAAAAACCCTTGAACTTTTCCAATCTAATAGGTCTGCACCAATAACATTTTCCTCCTTCCATAGCCAGTACAAAATCTGAGCCATTTCCTTTACCTGATAAGCAACAAACTTTGTACTCGCAACCGGAGTAACATCCATAATCTTAGTAATCTTATGAGTGCCCTCGATTAAATCTTGTGGATCCTCATCCACCTTAAAACCATGAAACTCTGGAGGGTATATCCAAGTGAAGTGTCAAACTCTATTTACAATCCTACCCATATTAGGGTTTATAGGGGCCATAAGTTTTCGATTGGCCTGAGAAGAAATATAGCTTGGGATAGCACTTGGAAAGCAGCTTTAAGCTTAGAATGAGTGACCTATTCAGCAAAAGGGTGAATAAGAGCTGGATGTGCTTGTTGCTCTTCATCCCTGTTCCTTTTGACATAGGCTCTTCCGGGAGGCATGATGTTGAAAACGTGTAAAAGATGACTTAGAATGAGACTTTAAAGAGTTTCACTCCATTGCATTACTAATGAGTATGAAAGTAATGAAGTATTACCTAAGAATTTCCTAGCCTCCTATTATACTCATTATCAAGACTCTAATTAACGTAGATTTCAGACACCCTAAGACAGTCGAACCTGATTCTCTAATACAAAGGTTTTCATAACTTGAGACTACCCCTTAGACATGACACTGTGCTTAGATCCATAAGTGACCCTAATCTAACCTCATGTAATGACATGAAACTACTATTGACATAAATCAATAGAAACTGGACGTAAACGCGAAAGATAAATCTAAAATATCTTAATCGACCATAACACTGAGATAGACTTATATTCAAAAGAAATAACACAAGCTAAATAGAAATCTAACTGTCTGAAAGCCTCTACTAATATGAGTTGCTAGGACAAATCCCTGCTAACTCCAATTGTGTGAAAATTGAAAGTATAGGACTTAAAGAAATATAAGAGGTTGTCCTTCCAGATATTATGACTCCACAAAATGTTACTGCTAGCTGATCGGAGATAGTACTAATCGTGGACCAGTTACTATGCACCAAAACCTATATTATCAAACAATATAGGCAAAAAGTATGGGTCAGTACTTTAAATGTTCAGAGTATGAAGAATATGCATAATTAACATGATATCTAAACATATTAAATTTCTAAAACATGTCGATACAATGACCAAGTAAAATAACATGAAGCTGAGATATAGTGATCTTAAATACATAAGTACAAGGTCATGTAATAACTCAAAGTCAGATTACAGGAGATACTAGAATCAACATAAATCATGTGAGGTACTACATGGAGTTCAATGTACTATCCCACACCTAAAAGAGGGTTTCCAATACTTGTGTAACACCTTGGCAAAAGGTAAGTCAAAATGGATGGGAATACTGTCATTTTTGGCACTAGTGTAAGTCCATACGAGCCAAGCTATGGACCATAGGAAGACATTCATAGGAGGAGGGTTGAGGTCTGGTGAAAATGGGGTCTTTGAAGATTTCTATGGACCACCATAACAATCCGTCCAAGGTTGCACATGCAGTAGAAAGGTTTTTGTATGAATTGATCAAACTTAGTAAGATCAGGGTGCCTTTGCATTTTATGATGAAGTCCTACGGACTCAAAAGAGCTCCACGGTTCGTAGGAAGGGTCTCATGGAACTTTTGCTAATGTTGAGTCCCAGTTGTTTTTTCTACGACCGACCAAGATGGACCATAGAAGTTCCTACGGACCATAGGTCAAAGCCGTAGAGCTATCTTGATAGTTTTAATTAAGGTTGTTTTGGTCTTTTCCTAGCTTATTTACCCCCAAATTATGTTGATCTGGCCCTATAACTACCCCTATAACCGTTTTTACTATTAAAACTTAGCCTAATTTCTCTAATTCACTCGATTCGACCAAATTTCTCAAGTCTTGTTCTCCAAATTCTCTCAAGAGCTCTCAAAGTGGAAGTTAGGGTTTCAAGCTTCAAGGTGTCATTCTCCTTGCATTCTTAGGGCTTTGAGTATCAACGTATGTGGAAATTCACCAATGGATCCCTTTCATCCATTGGGTCCCAAAAGAATCTCAATATCCCAAGTTGGTTTTACCAAATTCTATTAGAGTTTTATGCAAATCTTCATAGGTTCTATTTATTATGATTCAATTATTTATATTCAATCTTATTATGCACGATTCGACAATTAATTTCATATTTTCCCTTGCCTATGTCTACTTTATGAACATGAATTATGAACAATTTTTATGAAATTATGAGTTATGAGCATGAATTGATTAAGGATTTATGAATGATTTATGACTAAAGGATTCTTTTAAAGTAAAGTATCAATAATATGTGAAAGATTTTCTCACATATGAACGAAATCATGATATAGATAGTTGAAAAGGGAGTGTCGTATGAACAAGTTTATGAAATCAAGGTGTGAAAGGAGCTACTCTATTATGATTCATTTGATTGATAGTTTTTAAGTTGTTTCATTTCCAAGTATTTTGATATGATTACGATTATGTCTTTTCTTTACTTAGCATTGAGAGGACTTTGAGATGGAGGCTCTCCCGTTAGTAGAGGTCGTGTCTCTAGAAGTATTCTCCTTTTCCCTAACTACATGCCTCTGTAGTATTGTCTTAAAGGACCTAGCTAGTGAATCTATCATAGCAATAATGAATAAGACAGAGTTCTACCTTGGCAAGTAGATTCTCCTTTTCTGTGCGATGGTCATACCAAATTCCATGTTATAGCTCACATGGTCTTATTATTGATTAACGGTAAATATACCACAAATGAACTATATTTTTCCTCAAAGGTTTTTTATGAATGCTTTCTTATGATTTTAAGATGCGTTAACCTCATATACATTTATGAATTTGAGTTTTTAACCTTCTCATGCCTATACTTGGTCTTGCATATTCACGTTTCTAACTCATTTATGATATCATATTTATGTCTATGCATACTTCCTCATACTTAGTAGATGATAACACTCAAATTATTCTCAAAACAAGTTTTAAGAGTAAGCTATTGTCCTTAATAAAAAATATCCAACTAAGAGTCGGGATCGAATCCCATAAGGAACAATTTGTCGGCAAGTGAGAAGATAAAGAATGAATAGATATAAGTTTGAACCTAGACTTAAGAATACATGATTATCAATATCAAGAGTGATTTTCGTAACTAAATGAAGGTTTTGGGCAAGCAGGATAACAAGCAAGGGATATATGGGAATTGGGAAAATTCAGAATTTAATCAACACTCAATAATCCATTGCAATTCAATCATAGATAGGCTAAATTATCTTCGATCAACATTAATCTCATTTCGGTCTCAAAGTGTTATATCACAATATCTCCTTTTGGTCTCAATCGTGTCAATAACAAATCAATGAAAGACCTTAATCTAAACCCCTATTTCTAGCAAGTTTAGCATTCAACAAAGTAGACTTAAATTATCTCCTTACGGTCTCAAATTTAGGACTCAAAACCAAAATGATTATTAACCTAATCCTCAACTTCACGAACTCTCTTTCGAGCAACCCACAAAGACTGGAAGCTAGACTCAATCGTGCACTTTCAAATCATAGGTTAAAATATGAGAACTAGATTAAACCCATTTCAAGAAATTAGGCATGGAATCAAGGAATTACAAAATGCAATAGAGTAGTAAATCAAATAACCAAATAGATTTATCTATTTCTAGCACAAAATCCCAACTTCATATACACAATTACACCCACAATTCTAGAAATGTAAAACAAGGAAAGAAGAAGGGAAAAAATATTTTACTAATAAGAACACAAACCCAAAAGTGAATTGTGAGGCAACTGGCCTTTAATGTCTCAACCTAAAATTATGAACACTGCATTTTTTTTTCTCTATACTAAGCTAAGACCATCCCTCACTAAAAAAAATTGATATGGAATCAATAATTCTATGATGTTTCTCTGCAGAAGCGGTAGGGGGCTCGCAAAAGTGAACGTCACAAAAGAGAACATCCATTCGCTTAAGTGACCCCCGCCTCTTTAGACTAGTTTGCAAAAGCGAACCCCGCATGGTCACCAGTTGACTCATTTGCAAAAGTGAACTCCATTTGTAGGTGCGACATCTGGGACTCATTTTCTGCCAGGTTTAGCTCTTTTTAACTTCTTTTCCATTTTTGTCCATCATATTTCTTCCCAGCGACAAATATCTGAAATCAACACAATTAGATGGATAATTAGCCTCTTTCTCTACTTGAGTGCCGCAAAATCACAAGAAATGAGCCTCAAATGAGTGCAAATCCACCACTCATAAACGCCCACAACTTAAAACTTTGCTTGTCCTCAAGCAAAACAAAGTCAAAAAACACAACATACACTCAATTTATGCACAACACCCTTCTATTTCAACTAAGGATCATGGTCATGGCTTTGGTTGGTACTAATAATTAGCAAGCAAGTAAGTGATTTTCAAGTCAAGCAACTCCCTAGAGTTTGAGAACAATTTCAAATACAATGGATAACCAAGAATGATCAAGTGACAACAATAATTCTCAAGAAGTCAGTCACAATTACTAGTCAACTCAACAACTTCCTTTGACTCAAATTTGAAATCTATCAACATCACCAATCTATAATAGTTTCATGCCCTTACAAGAAATTAAATGTCCCACAAAAAGCACACAAATATTCACAAGACAAGGGACAAAAGTACAAGCATTCATGTGAGCTCACAATAGAACATCTCATCAACACAAATGTCACACCATAGGCTTGCCCATATTTTCCATCAACATTGATTCAACGTCGTTTGGTTGGAGATCTCAAAGGACTTTATTAAGCTTGCAATGTAGGTTTAGTGAAGGTTAGGATATCATTTAGGTACAAATGACTACACCCTCTTTGAAAAGTACACAACAACTCATCATTTCCAGTTTTTCCACTCTTCAAACTAATGCACAGTTCTCATTATTTTTCATTGTTTTCTTCTATTATTCCTACTCTACATGCCCCACATGCTACCATTTTCAACCTTCCGTGGATCCAAGTCTCATTTATTCAATTTGCTTTCCTTCATTGTCAAGAGCTTTTATTTCTTTAAGACTTCTCCTCCATTCTCATATCTTTTTTTAATATTAACACCCTCATGTGGTAGGCATCATTTCTATGAGTTTCCCAAAACACCTCCAACTTAGCCTTTTAGCCTTAACTTTCACAATTTCATGCTCAAGGTGTCACGACCCTGGGGTACCCCTAGATGTAACATGGCGTATAAAACCCCGAAAGATTCTATACAAGCCACTTAGCTCTCATAACATAAGAAATATAACAATAAGAGTAAAACAATAGTCCAAGTCCAAAACATTTTATAAAACGAAAATTGGAAGTCTAAACTCTTGTCTCATCATAACCATCTAATACAATAGAATGAAATTGGGCCTAGCTCATACATCATGTCCAAAAGAGAAAATACATGAAACAAAGTGAAGACCATAAAATCCATTCTTGAAGCATGAGGACTCACCAAAGCTTGGGAATCAATCAAATCACCCACTACCCACGAAACTGAGCACCCTAAATATCAGACCCTATATTTGGGAAAAATGTTGGCAAGAGTATGCATTAGTACAAAACAATGTATCCAGTATGATAGCCATGCATAAAACATGCTAAAAGGGACATTTCATTTCAAGACATGCGATTGACCAAGCTAACACATCATATGAAAGAGTTATAAAACATAAGTCATAAATCATGGCCAATGCAAGCTAACTTTTTGTTAAAAAACTTTGAACTCATATGTGATACTCCTTGAGTAACCTTAGTTCATTATTACTTGTGGGGAATTAGCCTTTAACCGACATTGAGGCCATGTGAGCTATAACATGATCCCCTAGTGTCTCCTACACCAAAAAGGGTTGTCCGACATGCCAAGGTAAGGACCATGAACTTCTAGCTTAAGTGGATGCACTAGTTAATCAACCTATAGGGTCACATATTTAAGGGATACAGAGATTGCTACTAGAAACCCGGCCTCTACTAACGGGGGAGCTACCATCTCAAGAGATTGCTTCTAGAAACCTGGCCTCTACTACGGGAGAGCTTCCATCTCATTATCAATATCCACTTAGTGCTAAGCATAAATACCACGAAATGGTTATTGAGTCTCGACTTATCTCATAACTCATGGAAGGTGCCCTTGGACAACCAATCCAAGCATAAATTTGGTTTATTTCCCTTTTTCGAATACGGGGTGTTACACAAGGAGGGAAGGGTTCAAAACAAGATTACTTTTTTAAAAAAAGGTATGGCTTGTAATGTTGTTGTTAATAAAAAAGATTTAGATGAACAACAATAAAATAGAGCAAAACACAAGATCCGCTAAATGAAATCAACACCCAACCACATAATCACACCCTTAGATTTGGGGTTTTAGCCACATATCAGAAAAATAAAAGAAATTATACTTATGATATTACCAGCCATTAATGTTTTAATATTAAGCAATAATCTACAACATCCACTTCAATTTCAACCCATAATTGTCAATTACAAGATTGTTTGAAAAACACTAAAACTAAGAAGTTTATTTCTCAATCTCTAAATATAATAACTTAATTCAGGATCTAATCTGTCTTTCTTATACATTCTCTCTCTCTCTCTTTTGGGTTATTTATAGTTTCTCCAAAATTAGCCAAAAATTCCATGTGTGACATATTCGATGACATTAGTCGGCCTTTCCTAATACGTTTGGCGGATCTTCGTTTGATCTTTAGCTCACCCTTGTTTTGCTTCAGGCTTCAAGTGCTTGAAGCTCAGTTGACGAACCTCGATCCAGTCAGCCTTTCACATTCGGTGTATCGTCGATTACCACCATGTTCTCCCATTCAACTTTCATTTTTACTTAGAATTCTGCCACGTTCGGTGATGGAACTTCTAGATCGCCTAACGACTTTGGCGAATCCCCTTTTAACTTCAGTCTGCTAATCTACCTTGAATACTTTCAATTGTAAAAACTCTCAACTTGGGTAGGTTTGGCCAATTGGGCGATCCACCCTTTTGTTAGGCGACTACCAGTTGAGAGTTTGTTCTCCTTTCAATATTTTTGTCCTCTTTTTCATGTATTCATCCCTGCCTTGTCCTTTCATAGCTAGAACGAAAAGGGACTATAATACCCCTTAACTATGCGAATTGGTAAAAAATTACCCTTCTTCTACCTTTCGGGCCTAAAATGCCCTCGACGTCATCCTTTTGGCTCTATTTTCCTCTCATCTTTAATGGACTAAATCACAACCTCAATTAATAGATTCATTAATAATGTGTCACGATCTTATTGGCTACCCTAATGATTGATTAAAATAATCAAAACGCCAAATACCCACCTGCTCCACCGAAAAGCCCCACCCGTAAATGTCACGATCCATGGGTACCCCCTAGATGTGACACAACGTATAAGACTTCGAAAAGTCTCATACAAGCCTCTTAGCATATCATAACATAAGAAAATAGGAAAATGGTGAGGAATTTAAAACTTTTCTTTACAATCAAAGTCTTTTATAAAAACAAGCGGAAGTCTACACTTTGTCTCAAACCATCTATAACCATTGAAACTAAAACTTTAGGACGCAGCCCATACAAAAGTCTAAAACATAAAAGAAGGATTTAAAGGACATGGTGGTCAAGCCCTCGAATTCTATGAGGACTCACCATAACTTCTCTTCTTGATCTACTATGAACCTAGCCACGAGGATGGAAGTCAATATCGCCAAACCCTACACTTTGTGAAAAATGTAGAAAATATGGGTTAGTTTAAGAATGCACTAAGTGTGATAGCCATGCATAAAATCATGCTAAAAAGGGACATTTTGGTTGAAAATCATACACTTTGCCAAGTTTGAGAATCATCATGCACTTTAGTATAAAAGCATAAGTCACAAGCATATTCAACATATAGGTCATCATATCATAATGGAAACATACCATAAATACCCTCAAAGCATCCTTGTGCAATGCATGAATAAGATCCCATAATCCTACCCACACTAAGGAAAGCTTTTTGAGTAACTATAGTTCATAATTCATATTCTTGTTCATACTATCATAACATAATAGAACCATCTCATAAGTAACCCTAAGTTATACTTGTGCAATGCATATATAAAGATCCCATAATCCCATCTATACTAAGTACCACTTTTAGGTCACCATAATCATACTCATCATTCTTTAATCTCATCCTTTGTTCATACTCATAGACAAGGAACATTCACATTTAATAAGTCATATCAAGGAAAGCAACATATAGTAACAATCCAAGTTAAGCATCCATCATTACCATTAGCCTTCATATCAACATACTTTGTAGCAACATGATAAGCATATTTATTTCATAAAACATTATCATATAAAGGAACACACCATGACTACTCTCAAAGCCTACTTGTGCAATGCATGGATGAAGTCCCATACCTCCACCCACACTAAGTAGTGCATTCTTGAGAAGCCATAGTTCATTATCATTCGTTGTAGGGGTAAGCCTTAACCGACATAGACCATGTGAGAAAATCATGGAATCCAGTGTTACTCACACCTAAAAGAGTGTCCTATTTGCCTAAGGTAGAATCATTAATTTAGCTTGGGTGGATCTACTAGCTAATAACCTATGATGACACATAATTTATGGGATAAGTAGATTGCTACTAGATACCCTGCCTCAACTCATGTATGGGAATCCATCTCAAGAGATTACTACTAGAAAACCCCGCCTCAACTCACGTATGAGTTTCCATCTCAATCAATATCCACTCGGTACTTAGCATTATTCCCCACGGAGTACTTATCATTACATTACTTGAGTTCATTATTATGGGATAAATAGGATATAGAGATTGCTACTAGATACCCCGCCTCAACTCATGTATGAGTATCTATCTCAAGAGATTGTTACCAGAAACCCCACCTCAACTCACGTATGAGTTTGCATCTCTATCAATATCCATCTCAACCCAACATCAATCATTAGATAGCTTATAGATTCAATAGGTGAGAAGATCCTTTCATCCTAAGAATCCCCATATTGTGAGAAAACCTCTCACAACATGTCATTATCATTCATAAGTGTACAATTGAGAATAGCCTTTCAATCAACACATCATTATGTCATATAAACTTCATTCATACTTCATTCATATGTCTGTGTGTGGGTGATAATAGCCTTTCAACACCACCACCATTACATCGTAGTTATAATCACATTACTTTCAAAGTATTCATAAAACATGTACATAAATATCATGATCATACATAATTCTCATAATTTGCCCTTCAAGGACCATTGATCACATTCAATCAACACATCTAGAATTACTACATTAGGCATGGATAATAACATTATTCAAGTAATCAATTCATAACATTCATAATTCTATAGCATTGTACTAGTATCAATCAATACCCACACTTTAAGATCCAATTTGGGAAAATAGGGGAATTCATGGATTCTTGAGGAATTCATCTTAAAATCATATAAAATCATCTATATATCCATAAACAACATAATTCAATCATTTAAAATGAATTTGAAAGGAATCCATGAGATTGAAGCCAAACCCTAATTTTTGGGTTTTCTAGTTTTGAAATTAGGGGTTTTGGAGGGGCTCTATTGGTGAAGGCTACCCATATATGAAGATCTACCATACCTTATTGAAGATTTACCACAAGTTTGAGGAGAAAAGCTTGATTTTTCAACCCTAGCTTCACCTTTCTTCTTCTTCTTCCTTGGAATTCTAGAGAGAGTTTATTTGGGGAAAAGTTGGTTATGGGTTTGGGTTTTGGGATTTTATGAAGTGAATGAGTTAGTTAATAACTTAAAAACATTTATATAGATGTATTAAACCAATATAAAATGACCCCACATCAAACTAACCTAAAAAGGAATTACCTAAACTACCTCTACACTAGCCAACCTTGGGGACAAAATTGCAGGCATGACCCACGACCATGACCCACAGACTGTGGAAGGGACCACGACCCTTCTTGGTTGGGTGTGGTTCGTGGTCTGAAGCTTGTGGAATGGGGGCTTGAGCTACGAAGCTCACCCATGAGGTGTGGATGGACCTACGCCCCGTAGGTCCCCTATCCGTAGGTCACTTTTTGGGGCAGCTTTGGAGGTTTGTTCTAGGGTCCTGCTCAAGGACCCTTGGTTGGTCCTTGGGGAGTCGTACCTTGACGTTAAACTCCTAAACCCTTCATTCTAAGTACGAGAAGAAAATTTTACAACTCCAACCCTTACGACAAGCTCTAGTTAAGCCTACTAGTTTCCAGGGTGTTACATTATCTCCCCCTTGGGAACATTCGTCCTCGAATGTCATTCTAGACACCTTACGAAATTAAAGACTCAAGACTAGCAGCCCATCATACATGAAACATAAAAATAATGCACAATTCAAAGGAGGAAACATCAACTCAATGTCAACATACTCAATGCAACAGAAGGGAGTAGGAACTACATCTAGCAATCCATTATGCATGAAGCTCAACATTTTTCAAATTCATAGGAGGAACTACCTTCTCCAACTCAAAGCATACTCAACTCAATATCATGAAACCAATTATGCAATTACTCTCAAAAGCATACTAAATTTGATAATTCATCTCATGAAGCATATAGGCAATTCATACTAAATGCACAACAACATGAGGAAAACATAAATCATGAAAACTCATTTTCTCACTAAACATGAACTTCATCAAAACATGCATAACATAAGGAGATCATGGAACACATACAACATCCAAGACTCCACAATCATGAAATAAGTCAAGGGAAACTTATCCTCTCAAGCTAAAGGAGGAATAGAAGGAAGAGATAAGGATATCGGGACATCTCATTGGCCCATGGCCTCCCAAGTAGCACCCTCACCTACAACCCTCACTCAAAGACCACTCCTTCACACTTTTATGAAATCAACTTCCTCATTCTTCTATTTCATAACTTGTTGTCTAAGGTATCTATCAGTACTTCTAATTTAGAGAGATTCTCCTTAAGCAACTCTAGTCCACAAGTAACCTTACCAACAGCACTCAAGATCTCATATGAGCCTACCAAACCAGACTAAACCTCTCAAACTCACTACACCTCTCAAAGTGAGAATTTCAAGTCAATCCAAATCATGATCATCTAGAACACTCAACGACCTTGCTATCTAAACACATTATCTCCACCTTGGGAGTAAGCCTATACGGAATTTTTAAAGCACCATTTCTTTCAACTCTAAGGTCGGCCCAAGTTATCACTAATCCTTCACATCCATCACACAAGATGATTCTAAACCATGGTGAATTACACTTCTACCCTCCTTTAGAGGAGTCTACTCACTCAACACCTCTAGGCATCACTTAAACACCCTATTCAACAAATCCTCTAACGCACCCTAAAACTCATCATGACTGAGTGGGTTTCTACCAACAACACACATAACCATATTGCAACCCAGTTATACCAAAGGATATCATCTAAACCAATCATATCAAGTCCCATCTAGTCCCATAGCCATAATTGACATCACTACCAACCTTTTCTCCCTCGATCCTTGTAGCATGAGCCCTTCAAGTGGTCATATCCTAAAGACCATTAGAAAAGGAGTAGGAGAGAAACTTTATAGAGTTAAACACTATGTCATGACTTAGAGTGTGAAGAAGTGAGATTTCCTGATATCCAATAGTCTTATGTTCATAAATGTGGCGCGCTTCACACTATGAACAAGACTCTACTAGACATGGTTTGAGATGTCCTAGAACCATTTCAAAACCTTGTGCTCTGATACCAAGTTTGTGACAACCCAGGGGTACCCCCTAGATGTGACACGGCGTATAAGACTCTGAATATCCTCATATAAGCCTCTTAGCATATCATAACATAAGATAATAGGAAAATGGTGCGGAATTTAAATCTTTTCTTTACGATTGAAGTCTTTTATAAAAACAAGCGGAAGTCTACACTTTGTCTCAAACCATCTATAACCATTGAAACTAAAACTTTGGGACGCAGCCCATACAAAAGTCTAAAACATAAAAGAAGGATCTAAAGGACATGGTGGTCAATCCTTCGAATGCAATGAGGACTCACCATAACTTCTCTTCTTGATCTACTATGAACCTAGCCACGAGGATGGAAGTCAATATCGCCAAACCCTACACTTTGTGAAAAATATAGAAAATATGGGTTAGTATAAGAATGCACTAAGTATGATAGCCATGCATAAAATCATGCTAAAAAAGGACATTTTGGTTGAAAATCATGCACTTTGCCAAGTTTGAGAATCATCATGCACTTTAGTATAAAAGCATAAGTCACAAGCATATTCAACATATAGGTCATCATATCATAATGGAAACATACCATAAATACCCTCAAAGCATCCTTGTGCAATATATGATTAAGATCCCATAATCCTACCCACACTAAAGAAAGCTTCTTGATTAACTATAATTCATAATTCATATTCTTGCTCATACTATCATAGCATAATAGAACCATCTCATAAGTAACCCTCAATTATACTTGTGCAATGCATATATAAAGATCCCATAATCCCATCTATATTAAGTACCACGTTTAGGTTACCATAATCATACTCATCATTCTTTAATTTCATCCTTTGTTCATACTCATAGACAAGGAACATTCACATTTAATAAGTCATATCAAGGAAAGCAACATATAGCAACAATCCAAGTTAAGCATCCATCATTACCATTATCCTTCATATCAACATACATAGTAGCATCATCATAAGAATATTCATTTCATAAAACATTATAACATAAATGAACACACCAGGACTACTCTCAAAGCCTACTTGTGCAATGCATGGATGAAGTCCCATACCCCCCACCCACACTAAGTGGTGCATTCTTGAGAAGTCACAGTTCGTTATCATTCATTGTGGGGTGATCCTTAACCAACATAGACCATGTGAGCAAATCAGGGAATCCGCTGTTAGTCACACCGAAAAGAGTGTCCTACTTGCCTAAAGTAGAATCATCAATTTAGCTTAGGTGGATCCACTAGCTAATAACCTATGAGGGCACATAATTTATAGGATAAGGAGATTTCTACTAGATACCCCGCCTCAACTCATGTATGGGCATCCATCTCAAGAGATTGTTACTAGAAACCCCGCCTCAACTCACGTATGAGTTTCCATCTCAATCAATATCCACTCGGTGCTTAGTATTATTCCCCATGGAGTACTTATCATTACGTTACTTGAATTCATTATATTGGGAGAAATGGGATACGAAGATTGCTACTAGATACCCTGCCTCAACTCACGTATGAATATCCATCTCAAGAGATTGTTACTAGAAACCCCACCTCAACTCTAGTATGAGTTTCCATCTCTATCAATATCCATCTCAACCCAACATCATTCATTAGAATGCTTATAGATTCAATAGGTGAGAAGAACCTTTCATCCTAAGAATCTCCATATTGTGAGAAAACCTCTCACAACATGTCATTATCATTCATAAGTGTACAATTGAGAATAGCCCTTCGATCAACACATTATCATTAACATAATCATAGAAACTTCATTCATAACTGTGTGTGTGGGTGAGAAAGGCCTTTCCACAACAACACTGTTACATCATAGTCATAATCACATTACTTTCAAAGTATTCATAAAGCATGTACATAAGTATAATGATCATACATAATTCTCATAATTTTCCCTTTAAGGACCATTGATCACATTCAATCAACACACCTAGAATTACTACATTTATAACACCCTGTATCCGAAACAGTCCAAAAATACAGATTTTGAGAAGCTGCAGGTGCAACTCACAGTTGCCATCTACGGACCATAAGCCAGACCACGGCCCATGCTGGTGGTTCGTTGTTCACCACTGCAACCCCTCCCCAACCCAGCTTAGAAAATCGGCTAAGTCTCGACCGACAGACAGACCCACGGTCCGTATGTCAGACCACGGTCTGTGGTCTGTGTCTGTGGATCAAGACTCCTTTACCCAGCCTCTGACATGAACTACGGTTGACCAGCATGGACCATCGTTCGATCCACGGTCCGTAGGTCTGACCATAAGTGGGGGTCAGCAGCCAGTTAGATGAGAATTGTTGATTGGGTAAACTTCAGATGGTTATAAATCTTAGAAAAAAAGTAATTATGTGTCGCATGACCTATGATATGATAGATAATTGAATCCTCTTTCCAACGCCACCGAGTTTGCTAAAATCCGACCTCCGAGTAAAAAGTTAGGCTTGTTTTGGTGAAGCCCTGTCAGGCAGAGTTTATCGACGACACCAATCTACGGACCGTAGATTGAACTACGGCCCACAGGTCCAATCCGTCGATCACTCCGACAGCAGTTGAGTCAGGGGTCTTTTGGTCTTTTCCTATTTCGTTGGACCCCTAAGATACGTCGTTTAGACCCTAAATCATGAGGTTTTAGTCAGTTTAAGCCTAGAAACATAACTAGAACTTATCTAAGTCAAATCATTAATCAAAACTTAGAAAAATTAGAGCTTAAGAGGAGAAAAGAGGTCAAGAACCCTAGTTCAAGAACGCAGCAAGTTTCCTTCAGTTCCAACCCCGAAATCGAAAGATTTTTTCGTGGAATTCGTCACCAAGTAGGTGAGATTTCACTAGTGGGTTCCTTTCGCCCATTAGGTCCCTAGAATTCAGTCTAATTTTTTATTCCCTTATTATTATTTAGACCTAGGGTTTCTAGAACTTCAGTAGATTATCATGAATTAGTTATTTAAATATTCCAAATCAGATTATAATGTTATTACTTCGTTTCTTGCATGAATTTCAGAACCCTAGCTATGTATTTCTTTAGTTCTTGAATTACACACGCTAGGTCAGATATTTCAGTTATTCAATTATACATGCCTCGGTTATTAATGCATCATTATCAGATTAATTATTGCATTCTCAGTTTGCATGTTCAGTTTTGAGCTATCCAATATTTACAGAAATTCAGTCATAACCAGTTAACCACTTAATTCATTGGGAGTAGCATAGTACCGAGTTGGACTAGGGTTCAACGTACCCATATAGTCCCAGAACTACGAGCCACATAGGTTTAAGTCCCCTCTGTGGGCAACATCAGTTTAGTGATCACGCCAATCATGTCTCTATACCTTTGGCCAGGTTTATTGGGTCCTCTCGATGGGGTATATACATCGGACTCCATATTTAGCTCATGTGGTTTTACTATCGATTATTAGTAGCTCCCACAGTTCAGTCAGATTCTATTGCATTGACCATTTATCAGTATAGTCAGTACTCAAGTTTCAGCATGTTATAAATTGGTCACTGCATTCAGTTATCTCAGTATTAAGTATCTATATCCTGTTTAGATTATATCATTGTTTATTTTCTTTGTTCAGTTATATGTTATTTCAGCTGTATTATATCCTACATGCTCAGTACCTTTCAAGTACTAACGGATACGTGTGCTACATCTTCTCGTGATGTAGGTTCAAGTTCTCAACATCCAAATCACGCTTAGATCGATTCCCGATCTTCAGTTCAGCAGAATCAGTGGTGAGTCCTCATTCTCCGAGGACAATAGTCACGAGTTTCTTTTAAGTAATTTTAGCCCTTTAGTTTCAGTTTTGCTAGATCTAGTTGGGGCATGTCCCAACATTTCTAGTCAGTTTAGAGGCTTATTTCAGACATAGCTAGATTCAGCTTATTGAGTTAATATCATCTTTGTATTAAACTCATCAGTTATCATTTATCTCAGTTATAGTATATGGGTATTCCCCATCTTTTCATTTTTATTTATGATTTAGCTTCCGCATCAGTTTATTTTCTTTAGTATGCTCATGATCAGACCAGCAGGGTTAGCTTAGGATAACTTGTGGTCCTAGGTCCCGTGTCCGCGTCTCGGGGGTAGTCTCGGGGCGTGACAAAATTAGGCATGGATGATAACATGATTCAAGTAATCAATTCATAACATTCAGAATTCTATAGCATTGTACTAGTATCAATCAATACCCACACTTTAAGATCCAATTTGGGAAAATACGGGAATTCATGGATTCTTGAGGAATTCATCTTAAAATCATATAAAATCATCAATATATCCATAAAAAAACATAATTCAATCATTTAAAATAAATTTGAAAGGAATCCATGAGGTTGAAGTCAAACCCTAACTTTTGGGTTTTCTAGTTTTGAAATTTAGGGTTTTTGAGGGGATGTATGGGTGAAGGCTACCCATAGATGAAGAGCTACCATACCTTATTGAAGATTTATCACGAGTTTTAGGAGAAAATCTTGATTCTTCAACCCTAGCTTCACCTTTCTTCTTCTTCTTCCTTGGAATTCTCGAGAGAGTATATTTGGGGAAAAGTTGGTTATGGGTTTGGGTTTTGGGATTTTATCAAGTGAATGGGTTAGTTAATAACTTAAAAACTCTTATATAGGTGTATTAAAACAATATAAAATGATCCCACATCAAACTAACCTAAAAAGGAATTACCTAAACTACCCCTACACTAGCCGACCTTGGGGACAAAATTACAGGCATAACCCACGACCAAGACCCACGGACCGTGGGTGGGACCACGGCCCGTCCTGGTTGGGCGTGGTTCGTGTTCTGCAGCTTGTGGAATGGGGGTTTGAGCTATGATGTTTGTGTATTCAAGACACAACTTCCGATGCAAGTGTCTACGATCATAAAATAGTTTAGTAACCCAACCAAGGGTTGGGGTCGAGTCCCAAGGGAGTGGTTTTGAGAATTAATAGAAAAATAAAACTTAGTTCTAACTAGTTGTAGCTAAAGACATAAACGATTAAAAATATTGTAAATTAAAAAGGGGACACAAAGTGTTAATTAACAATGGGGGGTTTTGTCACAAGTAAAGTAAAAACAGCAAACAAAACAAGGGTTTCTAAGTAATGAGAGGGGATCATTGGGAATACGGGTTAAGCTAGATTATTGGGTACATGCTTTCGATAGAAGATTCATAGAGTAATCGTGACTAGGCTAGACTTTAAGGGGGATAAGCTCTCTCTCGAGCAACTTCCCCTGTTTTAAATGCGTTCCTCTCGAACACCCACTTGCCGCATAAATACCAGCCTACGCCTTAACCCACTCACTCTCTCGAGCTGAGTGTGTGGACATGGGACTAGGGTTCACTCTCTCGAGCTGAACCTCATGTCGACCCACTCACACTGGCCATCAATCTAATGGTCTTAGTTTTACGACCTCTCTCTCGAGCAAGCCGAAAACACATAAATAAACTTGTATTTGCAACTACAAATTCATTAAATTCATCCACAACCACTAAACAAAATCACAATTAAACTACGATTAAACTATCAGCAAGCAAGACCCAACAATTACGTTAACCCATATTCGCTAAATCACGCCCCAAGAATTGGGATTTTTAGCCACACATCAAGAGATAGAAATTTATACCTAAATGAGCTTGCATTCAAATGGGTATGAAGATTTAATTCTTGTTACATGCCAAGAATGAAGAATCCAAGAGACCCAAGTCCAAATCCTTGGAGATAAAACCCTTTTTTTCTTCAAGTCTTCAAAACTCTCTCAAACTCAGAGCAAAAATATCAAAAAGTACTATTTTATATGAAAATTATAATAATTGTTAGACACCTAAAACTACAACTCTAACTATTATTTATAGTTTTCACAGATTTGTGCTGCAGTGGATCATTCGACGTCGTTAGTCGGAATCGCCGATCAACTCGGCGATTTACCCTTTAGTGTAGTTCATCGCCGTCTTGCACCAGCCTTCAGCATCGTGTGCTTTGGGTCATTAGGAGGTATGGTACTGCTTCGCGAACTGTCTCGGTGATGCGCCGACTGCTCCCTTTTTCCGCTGACTTGATCCTTTCCTTCAGGGCTTAGCACACTGAAACAAAAGGCGAAGTAAGACCCTTCGGCGACTCGCCAAGTGGACTCGGCGATCCTCAAGCCTTCATTTCTTCGTTCTTCTAAGCCTTTTTGTTCCTTTTTTCGACGTAGTGTCCATGCTTTCCTTTAAACATAAAATACCTAAAACTTAAGGGTTTTCATTAGGTATTGAGATAAAATAAGCATTTGAGGACACAATTTCTATTAAAATATAGCCCGGAATGAGTCCAATTTGTGGACTTATCAACACCCCCACCTTAAGCTTTTGCTTGTCCTCAAGCAAACTCAAGTTCAGCCGTTCAAAAAGGGTGTCTCGAACAGTGCTACACAAGACTCAATCATGAATGCACACAACAAGACTCAATTTACTTATGCAAAGATCAAATGTGCACTCAAAGATTCAAGTTGTGACTCACCAATATCAACGAATCTCATGCTCACAATACTTGCTTCAAATGCAAGTTCAAGCTCAACTACAGTGTTCAAATGCCCTTACACGAAGAATGATTCCATATTCGCACATAATGATTTAATCATTTAAAGTTCAGGAATCACATGCAACGCTCACACTCACAAAGATGAAAACAATGCATGCTTTCACCCATAGGTTTACCCATATTTTCCAATCGATATTTGCTTCATCTCACTCAAGATCAAAAAGGTCTTTTTAAGGCTTGTAATAGGGCTGAGTGCAAATGTATGGTCATTTAGGCTTAGTGACTTTCATCCTCATGAAATGTGGTGCTCTCAACATTTCCTTTCCTTCTTCCTTCATCATTTTCATTAGTACATCATAGGTCATCCTATTATTCGCCTCCCATGAATTGTTTGGAAACCTCATTTCTTTTGTACTTTATTCCACAACTTTCTTTTTCATTCTCTTTTTCTTTTTCTTTTCTATCTTTTCTCTTGTTTTTTTTTCTTTTATATATGGAGGGATTCCATTTTTCTCAAAACCATGGGTAAGAGGAGACTTTCCTTGCACTTCTTGACTTTTCCTTTCCTTTTCATCACACCCCCAACTTAGGCTTTTGGCCTAAGTTGGCTATTCAATCAACCACAAATCAAGAGGATTAAGGGTAATGGATAAAGAAGGGTTATGTTTTAGTCAAGTTTCTTCCAAAGAAAGGTAAGGCTCAAAAGGTGTTAAAAAGAGGTTCACACATGCTCACAAGGTAGGCCACAAAGAGGTATATGTCAAATTGGCTCACACTCTTTAAAGTTACCTAAGATCATAAGATATAGCCTTACTTAGTTGATCGGACCAACGGGAAAAATTCTAAGATCTATCATGCATGTTTCAAAGTAAGCTTAGCACACTAGGCATTGCCACTTAAGTCAAACAAGACTCCACACTTTTGCTAGTGTGCAATAGTCATCACAAGAGAATCAATTTGATAAATGGCTAATCACGACGAGATGGAAAAAGTTCACATATTGTCTATGCAACTTCATTTGGCCTCATCGTAGCCGTACATTCATGTTCGTTCGATTGAGAGCACTATTCAAGTCATCGGTATTGATCGGGACTGAGACTTAAATTTTGCAAAAAGAACAACCACATTCAATCATACAAGAGGTGGCAAAAATATGTGAAAATTTTCAAAAAAATTCGGAAGGGTCAATATCATTTTACAATTTAAAATAAAAGGAGTCATAAGCTCAAACATCCACATAAATAGATAAAACACAATTTCTAAACACAAAGCCCAAATATACACAACATACGAACATCAAATAGCACACAAAGGTGGGCCTCACCCCACCACAAATAAGAGCAATTTGTCCTCAAATGCAATTAACAAAAATATCCAGAATGTGAATTAAAGAAAGACAGAGAGGGAGGTAAAGAGAGAATCATGTCTAAGCAATCGCTCCATCTACCTGGGAATCAGTGCTCGGAGTGTTGTAATTCTGCTTCTCTTTTTCTTTTCGCTTTGTTTCGGCTTCTGCAGCGATATTTGCCTCGATCATATTGTCCAACCCGTGAGCTTCCATAAAGGCGTGTACCGCATTGCTGAACCCTCAAGCCCACGAAGGGACATTAGGGTCGATGGACATCCTCCTCCTCGAACTGGCTGTCTTGTTCTCGCTCCTTACAGTTCTTCTAAGCTTTTGTGCTCTTATGTGTCTGGGTGGCATGTTTCTTCCGGCAACTTTTGGTCTAGCCATTTCTGCCAAAAAAAAAAAAACAAAAAAAAAATAGGAAGAAGTTAAAACAACTAACTCAAATTCATAGGGGCACAATTGCAGAAAAACTCACCGAATAGATCGGCGAGTCGCCAAGTTGCTTTGGCAAGTAGGCTTTTATCCACCGAAGGATACAGTGCAAAAAGGTTCAGGGGTGCAGACAAAGGGCGATCAAGGAAACTTTCGGCGAGTCGTTGAATATTTTTGGCGATCAAAGATTTCTCGCTGAAAGCTACAGGACCCATATCACAAGTAGCATGAAATTAAATGCGAGATGGGGTCATTAGGCGAACCGCTGAGTGGTTTTTCAACCCAGCTCTCCTAATGTCCCAACGTGCATATTTCCAGCCTAACTCCTTGACTTTAACCCTGCAACTCCCGAAAACAAAATTAAACTATGCACCCGTACAATTAAGCTCAGATCCATAACACTTAATCATGACAAACATCACGCACGCACAACCCCATAAAATTTTACTCAGTTCTACGCGCAACAAAAAGAGAGTTTAAAAATCAAGATAAAATGGGCAAGATTTATAAATTGAATTTGGCATTTTGACAATCTAAATCTATCAGAGAGGCCCAGCACACATCAATTCAATAAACCCAATTGCATAAGAGAACAAATTTTTCAACGTAGTCTCGGGATTCGGGAAATCCAATCGTTTATTCTGATCGAAGTACTTTGAAATGCTAGGAGGCAATGTAATCACAGGTTCGAACACCAATCGTCAACTAAAATACCAGGAATGCAAAGATAATGAAAATTACTTACTACGTGCAGATTTGTGAAAGTTGAAATCGAGTGGAAAATGAAAATTTGTCATACTTTTCAATCATTGGCCTTTAAAACGGTCCATTTGTTGCCCATTCGGTGACATTAGTCACGACCCCCGAACTACTCGGCGTTACTCCGAGTAGTCACCTTTCTCGCCGAGTTTTACAGACTCCAAAGTAAATTGGTCTTAAGTCTAATGATATTCTAGTTCGGGAACACCGAACCCTTTGACGATTCGCGGAATGGACCTATCACTCTCCATATTTCAACCTGCAAAATCAATACACAATTATTTCTATAATAAAACAAAGCATTTAAAACCTTGGTTTGCCTCCCAAGAAGCGTCTTAATTAACGTCGTGGTATGGCACACGTCAACACTCAAACTCTATTTTTGGGGTTAGCCATAGTATCACTAGGCAACCCCTTGTTTTGTTGCGATTGGAGATCGGGAAATGCATGTCCCACAAGGTTCTCAAGCAGCTGGACAACTCTGGAATCAGGCCAAATCATTCGCTTCATCCCTTCAATGTCTTCCTTCATTTCTTCCAGCTCTCTATCTTGCTTAGTCACTTTGTGGAGAATGATTGAGAGTACTCCCTTAAGGCCTTTAACCTCATTGTCCTAGGGACTTCGTCACTCATGAGGAGGGATGTATTTATCCTTCCTCTTGCACTGGACTTCGATTTTCATCATCTTTTTGGCAAGCTAATCCATCTGAATCATCAGTGCGGCCATCAGGAAATCCTTTTCTACTTCTTGGTTCATTTTAGCCATGTTGTCGAGCAGTTGGATTGCCCTCGCATAAGGCTGTTTTGCAATACCACCCGAAATGAGTTGGTCGACCAACCTCTTGTTTTCGGGGCCAAGACCTCTGTAGAAGCAGTCAAGAAGGATTATGTTGGGAATGTCATGAATTTGGCACTGAGCGATCAATTCTTTAAACCTTTTCCATGCCTTGTGGACCCTTTCAACCTCCATTTGCTTGAAGGTTAGGATACAATCCCGAATCATCATTACCTCTAATGGAGGAAACTCCATTTGCTGACAAGTACTGCTTGACATACTCACCTTCTTTGTTTCAAAGCTCAAACAAGAAAAATACAAAACTACAAATTAAGTAAGTGAACTACAACTAAGAAGAACAAAAATTTTACTAATCTAAAAATTCTCAAATAACACCTCTCCGGCAGCGGCGCCATTTTGATGTTTGCGTAATCAAGACACAACTTCCAACGCAAGTGTCTACGATCGTACAATAATTTAGTAACCAACCAAGGGTTGGGGTCGAGTCCCAAGGGAATGGTTTTGAAAATTGATAGAAAAATAAAACTTAGTTCTAACTAGTCGTAGCTAAAGACATTAACAATTAAAAACATTGTAAAGTAAAAGGGGGACACAAAGTGTCAATTAACAATGGGGTATGTTGTAACAAGTAAAGTAAAAACAACAAACTAAACAAGGGTTTCTAAGTAATGAGAGGGGATCCTTGGGAATACGGGTTAAGCTAGATTATTGGGTACATGCTTTCGATAGAAGATTCATAGAGTAATTGTGACTAGGCTAGACTTTAAGGGGGATAAGCTCTCTCGAGTAACTTACCCCGTTTCAAATGCATTCCTTTCGGACACCCACTTGTCGTATGAAAACAGCCTACGCCTTAACCCATTCACTCTCTCGAGCTGAGTGTATGGAAATGGGACTAGTGTTCACTCTCTCGAGCTGAACCTCATGTCGACCCACTCACACTGGCCATCAATCTAGTGGTCTTAGTTTTACGACCTCTCTCTCGAGCAAGCCGAAAGCACATAAATAAACTTGTATTTACAACTATATATTCATTAAATTCATCCACAACCACTAAACGAAATCACAATTAAACTACGATTAAACTATCAACAAGCAAGACCCAATAATTATCTTAACCCATATTCGCTAAATCACACCCCAAGAATTGGGGTTTTTAGCCACACATCAAGATATAGAAATTTACACCTAAATGAGCTTGCATTCAAATGGGTATGAAGATTTAAGTTTTGTTAAAGGCCAAGAATGAAGAATCCAAGAGACCCAACTCCAAATCCTTGGAGATGAAAGCCTCTTTTTCTTCAAGTCTTCAAAACCCTCTCAAACTCAGAGCAAAAATATAAAAAAGTACTATTCGATATGGAAATTATAATAATTGTTCGACACCTAAAACTACAACTCTAACTAGTATTTATAGTTTTCATAGATTTGTGCTGCAGTGGATCATTCGGCGTCGTTAGTCGGAATCGCCGATCAACTCGGTGATTCACCCTTTGGTGTAGTTCAACGCCGTCTTGCACTAGCCTTCAACATCATGTGCTCTGGGTCATTGGGCGGCATGGTACTGCTTCGCGGAACTTCTCGGCGATGCGCCGACTACTCCCTTTTTCCATCGACTTGATCCTTTCCTTCAGGGCTCAGCATATTGGAACAAAAGGTGAAGCAAGACCCTTCGGTGACTCGCCAAGTGGACTCGGCGATCCTCAGGCCTTCATTTCTTCGTTTTTCTCACCCTTTTCGTTCCTTTGTGCGACGTAGTGTCCATGCTTTCCTTCAAACATCAAATACCTGAAACTTAAGGGTTTTCATCAGGTATTGAGATAAAATAAGCATTTGAGGATACAATTTCTATTAAAATATATCCCAAAATGAGTCCAATTTTTGGACTCATCAAGCTACGAAGCTCACCCACGAGGCGTGGATGGACCTACTCTTCGTAGGTCAGCTTTTAGGGTAGCCTTGGAGGTTTTTTCTAGGGTCATCCTCAAGGACCCTTGGTTGGTCCTTGAGGAGTCGTACCTTGACATTAAACATCTAAACCCTTCATTCTAAGTACAAGAAGCAAATTTTACGACTCTAACCCTTACGACATGCTCTAGTTAAGCCTACTAGTTTCCAGGGTGTTACAGTAAAAAATCTCAAATCTTTTAACCTAACCCATCATCCCCAAAACAAATTCACCTAACTAAAACGCTCATCTCCTGTTAAGGCAGACATTGATCTGTCACAACCCCTTTAGCTCAAAACTCCCAAGAAGATAATCAACCTTTTTAATGGGCTTCTCTTCTTCAAATTGAGAAAATTTGATCTTTCTTTGTTGAAAGAGTAAAACATCTTGGAACTAATTTAGTTGATCTTTCTTCATTTGCCTCTGCTAAACTAATATAGCTAAGTAGTTATAGAGTTATAACTTTCATGTCTATTGGTAATTATTCACCATATTTCTAACATTATTCGCATAATGCTGCACCAGCTAGTTAAGGTATTACAGAGAAGAAGAGATGAGCTTTTTAGTTAGGTTAATTTGTTTTAGGGATGATGGGTTGGATTAAAAGATTTGGGGATTTTTACATCTAGGGTTTTTTGGTGGAGCGGGTGGACATTTGGTTTTTTAATTATTTTAATTAATTATTAGGGTAGCTAATAGGATAGTGACACATCATTAATGAATTTGTTAATTGAGGTTATGATTTAGTATATTAAATATGAGAGAAAAATAAAGCCAAAAGGTTTATATGGAGGGCATTTTAGGCCCGAATGGTAGAAAAAGGATAATTTTGTATCAATTCGCATAATTGAGGGGTATTTTAGGCCCTTTTCCGTAGCTGAAAACATCAAAATATCATCAAGACATAGATAGGTAATGAGGACACTAATTGTTAAACTAAAAAGGCCTCAAAGAAGTGGAAATCTACCACTCATCAATGGTACTAGGACCTGCATAACGAGAAAGATGCAGAGTGTAGCATGAGTACCAAAA
The DNA here is from genome assembly GCA_036250505.1 of Solanum acaule. NCBI lineage: Eukaryota > Viridiplantae > Streptophyta > Magnoliopsida > Solanales > Solanaceae > Solanum > Solanum acaule. The sequence goes on along the minus strand of JAJOOR010004832.1, from coordinate 44,126 downwards.
CAAAGGTACTCAGTAGGCTTCAAGGCCAACTAAACAAGAAAGGTAGAAATACTAAGAAAAGATAGAATTTAGACACAAACAAAGGTCAAAATGAATATGAAAGAAAGCACACGAGCATACTGAAAGTAAATCTAAGTACAACTAACTAAACCTAACTTGACACCATAAGCCCGGAAGGTACACTCATGCAAGTTTAAATAAAACCCAAACGGACCCTTGTAAGCTTGATAAGTACACAAAATAGTTAAGTCTATTGAGATAAGAGTACCACGAACTAAAAGCCGGTCTCCTAGCACAAGTAACTGTCATGAACAGTAAACTCCCAGCTAGCAAGAGTGACAATCAATTGAGGCCACCCAGTCAGCCAGTCTACTCCCAACCCACCTAACAAGAGTTCTGAGCCGTGTCGACTCAGAAGAGGATCTAAAGTATCAAATTCGTCGAGCCAGCAATCCACTCCAAGGACGCAGGCCTCCCAGCTAGAAAGAGTGACCCGGGGGCATTTCAACTCCAAAGAGGATCTCAAATAGGTTTCAAGCCATCGTGGATCAATGTCCCCTCACAAGGATTACAAAAAGTCTCCAAGCCTGAAACACTCCAATCCTGAGAAAGTATCCAATCTCCGATAATGCATCGGAGCCGCAGAGATAGGGAGAGAAGGCAAAAAATCTACATACCTGCGAAAATACATAGGCTAAGGCTCATGCTATCAGACCCATGTCTTCTATTTCAGTCCATCCGAAATGACATCGTAGATAAAACAAGGATACAAGGATTGCAAGTCTAAGGCATCATTAATCTAGTCCAGCACTAGGGCTTAACATTCTTCAAATAATAAGTAACAACAAAAGTAATTCACAACAATATGCAATAACACACATGAAACCCCAACTAGCATAGTACAATGGCAGTCAATCCTAACACATGGTGTCTATTAAGAGAAGTAAGAATAACAAGGTACCCACCCCCAATTCACTCTTATGAACACGAATATATGCATTAAGGATTAATCTATAAAGAAATGAAGTCATATCCTACCTGTAGGCCCACTGCACGCGCTCCAAATTACAGGGCCAGAGCTTTTCCTTTTGAAACGACCTCCTAAAGATGTCACACTACCAAGATTAGGATCACAACGTTAGTACGATCGTTTATACACCAAAACACATAAAAAATAAACTAACCAATTTTGGAGTGAAACGTGAATCATGGGACCCGTGTCGAAATTTCTGGAAAGAACCATGTCAAGAGATCTCAAATTATGCCCCAAAATTGTGTTCCGAAATTGAAAGATATTCAAGCTCGAAACCGCCAAATCAATCAATCATGCAAATGCTCAACAATTAAGTTCAAGGCAGCATAGGAGTTTGAAAATTCACCTCTAACGGAGGTTTCCCAACAGTTACTAACTACTTCACAACGTATCCAGGAACCCCACGAATTCATCACACTTTGAATCACTCAAATCAGAGTTTAGGAGAGAGAGAAATTGCAAAATCAATAACCAACAAAAATTGAAGTTCGCAACCAAGTTTTCATTAAAAGATTGGTCGATTACCGCTTTAGCGGCCACTAACGTTGCTTAAGTAACATGCCTCAAAGAGATGGGTCTCGCTTTTGCAAGCTTTTGGCCGCAAAAGTGAGCCTCGTTTAAGTTAACTAAGGCCACTAAAGCCAAACTAGGGTCGCTTCAGCGACAACCGCCTTGCTGGCCTTGCATAAGAGGAGCCTTGGTTGCAAAAGTGACGTTTGCTTAAGAAAACAAAGGGGTGAAAAAGCGGCTGCACCAGAACTCGGGCATCATAATTTTCAGTAAAGCTCCAGGGTTCTGCTCAGGGATTGGTTTTGGACCCCGCGCACACAAACGAGATATGCAAACATATCCAAATCAACATTCCGAACTCAAGGAAGCAGTCAGAACTTCTATAAGAGGCCGTCTTGACAGAATATAGGTCCTACACCAAACTCCATTTTAAGCTAAAATCCACTAGGGGACTTGGAATTGGCCAAGAAGCCTCGGGATCCAAACGAAGGGTTGTTCTAGACCAAACTTAACATTCCAAAGCTAACTGGGTTGATAAAATTCTCATTCGAGCTCGTTTACTCAGAGTGTTGACTAAAGTCAAACTTAGGCCTCAACTTGAAAGTTAAAAAGCCTAATCATATAGACTCGCACTAACAGCCTCGAGAGTCATTTCAACCATGATACTAGCCTAAAATAACTCTTTTGGAGTTGATGGACTTTTCAGAATTTGATTCTGAGGTAATATTCTTGAACTTCTGATCAAAACTGGCCGTTCAAAGTTTAAAAGGTCCAAAAACATTAAAACTCGCATAAAAACAAAATGAATGACCAGGTGATCAAACTGTCACTCCCAGCAAGTCATAAATGACTTGTGATCGCTACAGGAACACTTTAAACAAAGAATAAGAGGCATAAACATAGATATCACCCGGAGTTCATTACAACATCCACTACTAAAAAAGGACTTTCGTCTGCGAAAGTAAGAGTCAAGAAGTACTTGAAGGTTTAAGCAAGACAAGAAGCTAATCCCTCATATCATGCTCGGTCTCCCAAGTAGCATCTTCGACTAGACGATGCCTTCAATTAACTTTAACCACATGAATGGCTCTCGAATCCAACCACTGTACATCTATTGCTTGAATATCAATTAGCTCCTCCACAAATGTCAAACGGTTATTCAACTCTACTGCATCATGCTGAAGCACATGAGACTTAACAGGAACATCCCGACATAGCATTGAAACATGAAATATTGGTGGATAGGTGAGAATACTGGAGGTAGAGCCAACTCATATGTAACCTTGCCAACTGTTCGGAGTATCTTAAAAGGGAAAATATACTTGAGCTAAGCGTGCCCCACCTCCCAAATCTCATCACACCCTTCATGGTCGACACATGGAGGAAAACTCTATGCCTTCTACGATCAACATAACGCATATGCCTACTCTCAGTTGTCTGAAGCCTTTCCAGAATCACCTTCACCTATTCCAAAGCCTCATGAATCAAGTCTATACCATGCGGTCTAGGCTTTGTAAATTCAAACCAACCAACTGGAGAGCGACATCGCCTGTCATATAGGGCCTAAAACAGGGCCATCTAAATGATAGAGTGGTAGCTATTGTTGTACGCAAAATCTACCAAAGGTGAGAACTCATCCCGCTGAGCTTCAAACTCCAAAACACAAGCTCGTAACATCTCCTCAAGGACCAGAATAGTACACTCTGACAAACCATCAGCTTTCTTGTGGAAAGTTGTGATACGGTCAACGTAAGTGCCAAACTCCTCCTAAAAGGTCCTCCAAAGGCTAGAATTGAACTACGCACCCTGATCTAATATAACAAAGATCGGCATTCTATAAAGATGGACCACCTCTAGAATGTAGATACGAGCCAACCTCACGGTGCTAAATGAAGAAAGAACAGGAAGGAAGTGTGTTGACTTAGTTAATCGATCAATGATGACCCAAATGCTGGTAACACCTCTAGATGTCTGAGGCAAGCCTGCCATATAGTCCATAGTGATGCTATCCCACTTCTACTCTAGAATGGATAATTTGTGAAACTCACCACCAGGCCTTAAATATTCGGCCTTTACCTGCTGGTAACTCAGGCAGTGGGACATATAGTCTGTAATATCTCTCCTCGTGACTCCCTAATGCTGCCTCAAGTCGTGATACATCTTCGTGGTGTCTGGATGGATAAATATCTAGAATCATGGGCCTTACGAAGTATCAGCTATATCAAACCCCCAAATCTTGGAACACAAATACAACCAAAAAACCTCAAAACCCCATTTGAATCTAAGGTAACCTAACTGACATCGCCCGACACCCGATCTCAAAGTGCAAGCAAGGTCTCATTCTCAAACTAACGGCTATGGATCTGATTAAACAAAGAGGACTGAACTCCCACATAAGCAAAGACATGCCTAGAATATGAAACACCCAATTGAATCATCTGATTAGCTAAGGATAGAATGTCCAAAGCTAAAGGTCGCTCCACAGTAGACACGAAGACTAGACTACCCATACTCATTGTCTTCAGCTCAAGGCATCCACTACCACATTTTCCTTTCCCAGATGATAGAGAATAAAGAGGTCATAGTCCTTCAGAAGCTCAATATAATGACAGTGCCTCAAATGGAGGTCCCTCTGACTCATGATGTATTGAAGGCTCTTGTGATTAGTGTAGATCTCGCAACGAACTCCATACAAAAAGTGTCTCCAGATCTTAAGCACAAAAACTACGCCGCCAACTCCAAGTCATGAGAAGGGTAGTTTCGCTAATGTAGCCTAAGCTTCCTTGACACATAAGTATTAACAGGGACCCACTACATCAAAACACAACCAAAAAAACCGTTGGATGCATCACAAAAGACCATGAAGCCCTTGCCCTCAACGAGAAGAGTCAATATAGGAATAATAGTTAACAACTCCTTGATCTTTTGAAAGCTCCACGCATACTCTTTAGACAACTCAAACGGAACATCAAGGCGACTCAACGAGGTATGAGGTGCTTCAATAATAGAGAAGCCCTCCACAAACTGTCTGTAGTAGCCTGCAAATCTAAAAAAAAAATCTCTAAACTCCAATAACTGAAGTAGGCCTAGCCCAATCACGAATAGCCTCAATCTTCACCGGATCTACCATGATGCCATCCTTGGACACAACGTGCCCCAAGAATGCTACAGACTTAAGCCAGAGCTCGCACTTTGAGAACTTGGTATAAAGTTGTTGATATCTGGAGCATAATCCTCAGATGTTGCTCAAGATCACCCCTACTTTGTGCGTATACCAGAGTGTCCTCTATGAAGATATGGACGAACAAATCAAGATACGGCCTGAAATCTGCATCATGAAGTCCATGAAGGTGACAGGGACATTAGTTACCCAAAAAGACATCACTAGGAACTCTAAATGGCCATATCTAGTACTGAATGTTGTTTTAGGGATGTTTGTTTCCCTAATCCTCAACTAATGGTAACGAACCTCAGATTAATCTTCAAAAAAATTTGGCACCTTGAAGCTTGTCAAATAGGTCATCATTCCTAGGACCGTCACTTTATTGTGCTGCATATAGTCAATACACATGTACATTGTACCATCCTTCTTCTTCATAAAGAGAACGGGAGTGCCTCAAGGGGATAACACTAGGACTGATGAACCCCTTACCGAAGACATTCAAAAAGTTGAACACTGAGCTCGTTGTACTCTGCTTGAGCCATCTGATATGGAGAAACAGAAATAGGCTGAGTACCTGGCTCAAGCTTAATAAGGAAATCAATATCACGCTTAGGGTAGGCTATGTAGTTCGGTAGGAAACACATCTACAAAGTCACAGTCACAGACAATAGGTACTGACTCCATTGAGGTGACCTCCCTATTAAGATCACACACATAAGCTAAATAAGACAAACACCCGCTAGCCTCTAGCCTCTGATCCCGAACAAAAGTTATAACTCTAACTGGCGTGCTACTAATAGAGCCCTGCCACACCATCAAGGGAATACCAAGAATGGCTAAGTTTACTTTCTTAGAGAAGCAATCTCAGACCTCATGGTAGGGGGATAACCAGTCCATGCCCATAATCATGTTGAAGTCAAGCATATCAAGCAATATAAGATCAGTCCCGGTGTCACACCGTTAGATAGTTACTAAACAAGATCGAAACACATGATCCACTACTAAAGACTCACCCACGGGGGTCAACACATGCAATTGTGTTTTCATAGGCTCAGAACTCATACACATACGAGAATTATAATAAAAAGACATATAGGAATAAATAGAGCTCATATTAAATAAAATTGAGAAGGGCCGATGGCATAAAAGAATCGTACTTATGGTCATATCATCTGATACCTCAATCTCCACCCTCGTTAGACCTACATAGAAATGACATTGTCCGTCTCAACCCAGGCTATCAGTCCTTCCACCTAATCTATCTCTCTAGGACCACCCCAAATATCCTGATGTCCACCCGATGTTCCTAACCCTAACCTCGACCCTAGCTCAAGGTGTTGTTGGTAGAGCTGGTGGAGATGCCTGTGAAACGGGAGCAATCTGCCTACCCTAAGGGCAATCTCTGGCCCAGTGATCCAAGTCTCCCCAATCAAAGTAACCTAGAGACGACCCTTTCCCCGAAGAATTACCAACACGGCCCGAAGCATAAGAGTGGGACCCATGACTCTGGCTTGAGCCAACCTTACTTTGGCTATATCGGTCACCCTCTGAAGGTTGTAATAAGGCATGAACAGGACGACTGGGTCCTATCATAAGCATTAGAACGGGACCTATTGTAGCTACCCTCCTACCTAGTCCTCTTGTGGCTGCCCCCTTAGGACTCATAATTGAGCTACTCAATGGTGCGGGTGTGGTTGAAAACATCCAAAAAGGAACGACCAACGGAGACCATAGACTGAGTCTCAATCTGCAGCTAAAATCTCAATTTACGAACAAAACATCAAACTCTCTCCTCCTCAGATGGAAAATTTATAGTAGTATGATGGAAGAGCTCGTGGAACCTCAATTCCTACTCTGACACGATTATGGAACCTTGTTCTAACCTGGAGAACTGATCCCGAAGATGATCTCTAACGCTGCGAGGGATGAACCTGGCCAAGAAAGGCCTTAGAAAACTCGTTCCAAGTGATTGGAGGAGACCCAACTGGCCTAGACTCAATAGAGGTACGCCACCACTGTCTAGATGGACCATCTGACTAATACAAAGTGAAGTCGACTCCTCTTAACTCCACTAAGACCAAATTATAAATCCACACACGATAAGTAGTCACAAACTCATGGTCATCCTCACCCATAGCCTAAAAGAACCTCTAAGAAAAAAGTCTAAGGAACACTCCAAGAATCTTCTACTCCTCCAGCGACATAGCTCTGACAGAAATCACGATTTAGGCACCCACACGGTACCTAGGCCCAAGGTGCCCCTGCAGCAGGCTGGTCTTAGTTACCAGGTGCAGGAGCTACAACTAGGGCTTGTTGCATTCGTCAAAGAACTGTTAGAAGCTGAGCAATTTTTTCATACAGAACTAGGGCCATAACTGGTTTGGGTGGTGGTTGAGTTGGTCCCGACCCCACCAACTGATCTGGAACATAGGCTGCTGAAGGGTCCACCACTGGCACCGAACCTTGCTCTCTAACTGGAGGTGGTACTTCACCCCTATCCAACATGGGAGGTCGACCCCTACCCTGAGCCGTTGCGTGACGTGTACGAGCCATCTTGCAAAAAAAGTGAACCAAGTGAGGTTTCAAGAAACCAATAATACACACGATGTACGAAAGCGATACAAAAGTGGAGAATTCTTAAAGACACCATGTAGCCTCCCAAAGAATGGATACAGACGTCTCCCCATCGATCATTAGGAATCTATTAGGTATTAGTTCTATACGCGTGAGATCGATGAAACTAGGGCTCTCATACTAGCTTGTCACAACCCACTTTCTCAAGTCACGATGACACCTAATATGACCCACTAGTAGGTAAGAAAATCGTAACCCAGAATGACAAGTATTGAGTATAAGGGTAGAACTAAACAAATATAACACTATAATAAAAATAAGACAAAAACGAAAAGGATCACAAAAAGATTCCAAGACATTGTGGATCAATGTCCACTCATAAGGTTCACAAAAAGGCTCCGAGCCTGAAACACTCCAATCCCAAGAAAACACCCAACCTCTAGTAACACATCGGAGCCATAGAGATTGGCAGAGAAGGAAGAAATTCTACAAAGATACAAAAAATCTTAGGCTAAGGCTCATACTATAGTCTGCTATTCCGGTCTATAGGGTTCTTGTCTGTCTGAAACAACGTTGGAGAAAAAAGAAGGCTACAAGGATTGCAAGTCTAAGGCATCACTAGTCTAGTCCTTGAATAAGGCTGAATATGCGTCAAATAACAAGTAAAAACGCAAGTAATTCACAAAAGCATGCAATAACACATATGAAACCCCGACTAGCATAGTATTACCCCCAAAATAGTAGCAATCAATCCTAAAATATGGTATCTATGAAAAGAAGTAAGAACATTTAGGTACCCACCCCTAATTTACTTTAATCAACATGAATTTATGAATTCAAGCCCAGTCTATAAGGAAAGGAAGTCGTAGCGTACCTATAGACCGACAACACGCTCTCCAAATCATAAGGCCATAACATTTCCTTTCCAAATCGCCTTCCAATTTGTTCATGCTATCAAGAATTGGATCACAATGTTCGTACGGTTGTTTAGACACCAAAAACACATAAAAAGAATAAGGACAAATTTTAGAGTAAAACAAGAATTATAGGACCCGCGCCATAATTTTGGGAATTGACTCCATCAAAAGGCCCTAAACTATACCCAACTTGCGTTCCCAAATTCAATACAATTCGAGGCCGAAATAGCCAAATCAATCAATCATGCAAATGCCTAAAAATTAAGCTCAAGGAAACCTACAAGATTGTAAATTCACCTCAAACGGAGGTTTGCTAACACTCCCTAACTACTCCACAACGTAATCACGTACCCTACGAACATACCACACTTTGAGTCACTGAAATTACAGTTCGGGAGAGGAAGAAATTGCCAAATTAGTAACTAATAAAAGTTGAAATTCGCGACCAAGTATTCATTAAAAGACTAGTTGAGGACCACTTTAGCGGCCACTAACGTCTCTTAAGCGAAAGGTGTCACGCCTCGAGCCTACACCCCGAACGTGGCTGGCACTTGAGAACCATTGCTGGCCCCAAGCAAACCCTTAGTCTGACTTACTTACTCAGCGGAAGACTTTAAGCATTAAGAAAAGGATTCAAGTGCTAAATAACTCAACTGTCTCAAACTAAACACATAATGTTTTAAAATAAACATTTCACTTAGCCAAAGTGGCAACCCAAATCTGAACATAAGCCAATAACAAGATAATGACAAATGAACTACTGATTGTCTATCTATGAAGCCTCTAAAACAAGTGAGATATATGTGGGGAACAATACCTACGACATCCTAATGAACTAAAGCTACTAAACGCAATAAAAAGGGATCATTCGGAAGCAAGGAGTCTCACCACAAGACTCTGAGTGCTCAACTGGATCAACGATGCGATGTATGATAATCCTAGTTACTTGCAAAGATATAATATAACTATGAAATGTATGTACAAATACAAATAAACTGTGTATATAAGAATATAATTACTTTTGTTGGAGTTTCTCTAACCGACAACCATCATGTAAGAGCTATTGTGATGATACAGTGTTTTGCCTCACGCTGCTAGGGTCGTCTGATACCTTGTCGAGGGTATAGAACCTGAACTAGTAAGTGGATCCACTAGTCTATGCTAAAAAGCACTAAGGAATCGTCTAAAAAGTATGACCCTTTTCTACCCATGGTGGCTACATTGTTTATAGGGTTTGTGAGTTGTCTGAACTCTCCCCCATATTGGTGCTCAATACTACTCCCAAAATATGATAGTAGCTCTTATGGTTAAAAACATACTTCTTCTTGTGGTTTGAGATGATTGCTCAAAACTTAGCTCAAAGGCTATCTTGGAAATCAAAGTTTCCCTTCTTCCTTAATTGTAAAAGCATTTACTGTTTTCTGAAAATTAGCTCAAAGGCTCTTTGGAAATCAAGGTTTCATTTTCTTGTTTAAACGTGAAAACGTTTTTACTCTTTGGGAATAGATAGTCCCCATATACTCTTTGAAGAAATGAACTTCAATCTTTACTCTTTACTCTTTACTCAACTTGAACTTTAAGTCTTAAAAAGAGTTAAGACATTTGGAAAAGACTTTTAAAAAACTCTAAGAACTCTTCTTGACTTGACTCTTACTTCTCTTGACTTTGATCTTAACTTTCCTTGAATTGGATTATGGATTCAAGGTTCATGATCTCATGTTTATGGATGATTTCATGATGTTTAGATGTACCTTAAAGTGTTGAAATCAACTAGAAAACATAAGTTCGTTGCTAAGGAACTAGTATGAAAAGATGGGGGTGAAATGGGGTGAACTGGCGTCCTTAACACTCTGAGAGGGGCGACGCCCTAGAGGAAAAAGATCAGAAAATTCTGCTTGGGGCTATGAGAGGGGCGACGCCCCAGGCCGCTGCTCAGGTGCCTCCGACTTTTCTTCTTCGTTTTTCAACTCTAAACCCCCTATTTCGACTTGGTTCTTTCCCCAAACACTTAGAATCAACTATACCATCAATATATGAAAGATTCTAATCGAACTCACACCTAAAATCATGGATTTGGATCAAACAACTCCTCAACAATTTCAACCAATCAAGAATTCAAAGGAACTTAAACAAACCCATCAAGAACTCAATTTCTAAGCTTTCAAGAACTTAAATTCGCTGAAGTAAATCATGATTGGCGCGTGGGTGAACTAACCCAATGCTATGTAATCTCACATACCTCGTAGGGATCAACCCTTGACGTCCACAACCGATTCCTTACGAAGACGACGAATCTTTAACTTTCTTCTCCTTTCTTCTCTTTTCTCTTTTCTCCAAACCCTAGCGTGAACTTCAACTTTTCTAAACTGACTAAAATCTGATTTGACCCCAATTAATTACCCAAAAACGAAACAAAATAATTGGGTAAGGAAAAGACCATAATGCCCTTCTAAAATCCGGATTAGACTTTCCTTATTTGAACAGTCCAACTTCAAATGGGCATATCTCACTCATACAAACTTGGAATCGCACAAACTCGGTGGTGTTGGAAAGATTATTCTAAGATCTTTCCTACGATATCTGGAAACACACCTAAATCATCCTGAACTAGAAATTATGGTCGTTTGAACTTGAACAAAAATCCAACTTAACATACTTAACAAATTTTCCAGATTTTTATATTCTTTCCAAAAATGACTATTTCCACTTTTTTAACTTCTTTTTAGTTCTTTCTAGTTATGGGGTGTCACAATATCTCTCCCTATGGAACATTCGTCTTCGAATGAGCTTACTCTTAGTAGGCTAAGGGTGTAACATCTAATATTCAGCTCAAACACCCAACAAGCAATGCAAACCCAACATGCAATCTCATAATTAAAAGATTACTAAGAAAAGAATAAGTAACTTGGTCTAGAACTTCTCCGGTTTCAAAGAGATGTGGATATCTCTTCTTCATATCTTCCTTAGCTTCCCAAGTAGCTTCCTTAATAAATTCCTCCAAAGGACTTTGACTGATGCTACCTCTTTTGTTCTCAACATGCGAACTTGGCGATCTAGAATCTGGACCAGAATCTCTTCATAAGATAAGCTATCCTTGATCCCAATATCTTCAGTTGGTATGATCAATGAAGGATCACTCATGCACTTCTTCAACATGGAGATGTGGAATACCGGATGAACCACAGCTAATTCTTACCTACCCTTTTTTATATTCTGTAAGGGACAATATACCGGGGACTAAGTTTCCCCTTCTTACCAAATCTCATAACACCCTTCATAAGTGAAACTTTCAAGTAGACCAAATCATCTACTTCAAACTCTAGCTCCCTTCTCCTAACATCAGTGTAGGATTTCTGACGACTCAGCACTGTTTTCAACCTCTCTTGAATCACTTTCACCTTCTCCATAACTTAATGAACTAAATCTGGTCATATCAACCCAGCTTCACCAACTTCAAACCATCCAATAGGAGATTTGCATCTTCTCTCACAAAGAGCTTCATAAGGAGCCATCTGGATGCTAGAGTGGTAACTATTGTTGTAAGCGAACTCGATGAGAGGTAGGTGATCATCCCAATTACCCTTGAAATCGATCACGCATGCCCTCAACATATCCTCTATGTTTTGAATAGTGCACTCTGCTTGCCCATCTATCTGAGGATGAAAAGTAGTACTTAAGTTCACCTTTAAACCCAAGCTTTTTTGGAATGACTTCCAAAACTGTGCAGTAAATTGGACACCTCTGTCTGAAATAATGGAGACCGAAACCCCATGAAGTCTTACCACCTCTTGAATATACAACTTAGCATAATCTTCTGCTGAATGGGTAGTCTTTATCGACAAAAAGTGGGCTGATTTTGTCATTCTATCGACAATCATCCAAATGGAATCGTGCTGCCTGTGAGACCTTGGTAAACCTGTGATGAGGTCCATATTGATCATCTCCCACTTCCATTCCAGAAGTTCTATATTCTGAGCCATACCACCGGGCCTTTGGTGTTCTACTTTAACTTGTTGGCAATTCGGACACTTAGCAACAAACTCTGCAATGCCCTTCTTCATACTACTCCACCAATAAACTTCTCTCAAATCACGATACATCTTTGTGAAACCCGGATGGATGGAATAACTGGAGCTATAAGCTTCCTCCATTGTCCTCTCTTGGAGTTCATCCACCCTTGGTACACACAATCTACCTTGATACCTCAATACACCATCTCCCCCTTGTTCAAAAGCCATTATTTTTTGCTTATGAACATTTGCCTTCAATTCAAGAAAAATTGGGTCTTGATTCTGCTTCTCTTTTACTTCTGACAATAATGATGATTCAGCCCCATTCATCACCACTACTCCTCCTTCTGTGGAATACATTAGTCGGACTCCCAAGCGTGCATGTTTGTGCACATCTTTCTCTAGCTCTTTCTTATCTTTCTCAAAATGGGAGGTACTACCCATAGACAACCTACTCAAGGCATCAACAACAACATTAGCCTTACCTGGGTGATAAAGAATACTCATGTCATAATCCTTGAGTAATTCTAACTACCTCCTTTGTTTGAGATTAACCTTTTTCTGAGTAAACACATACTAAAGGATCTTGTGATCGGTGAACACATCCACATGAATACCATAAAGATAATGGCGCCATATTTTCAAAGCAAATACTACGGCAGCCAACTCTAGATCATGGGTTGGGTAGTTCCTCTCATGAACTTTCAACTGTCTGGAGGCATAAGCTATAACTCTACCATTCTGCATTAATACACACCCAACCCAACTGTAGACGCATCATAATAGACAACAAAGCCTTGCGTACCTTCTGGTAAGATCAAAACTGGGGCAGTAGTCAACCTTTTTTTCAATTCCTGAAAACTTTTCTCACAAGTTTCAGACCATTGAAACTTCACTGTTTTCTGAGTTAACTTGGTCAAAGGGGATGAAATCGATGAGAACTCCTCTACGAACCTTCTATAGTACCCAATCAAACCCAAGAAACTCCTAATATCGGTTGGAGATGTGAGTCTACGCCAATTCTGCACAACCTCTATTTTTTTAGTATCAACTTTAATTCCCTCTCCAGACACAAATGGCCTAAGAATGTCACAGACTCAAGACAAAACTCACACTTAGAGAACTTGGCATACAATTCTCTATCTTTTAGAGTCTAGAGAACTATTCTGAGATGACTAGCATGATCTTCCTCATTCCTTGAATAGATTAGTATGTCATCAATGAAGACGATAACAAACATATCTAAATAATGTTTGAATACTCTATTCATAAGGTCCATGAATGTTGCAGGCACATTGGTCAAACCAAAGGACATAACTAGGAACTCATAATGAACATAACGGATCCTGAAAGATGTCTTTGGAATGTCACATGCCTCACTTTCAATTGATGGTAGCCAAATCTGAGATCTATCTTAGAGAAACAAGTAGCACCCTAAAGATGATCAAAAAGATCATCAATTCTTGGAAGAAGATACTTGTTCTTGATGGTAACCTTGTTCAACTGACGTTAATCTATACACATCCTAAAAGAACCATCCTTCTTTCTCACAAATAAAAATGGAGCGCCCCAAGGTGAGACACTTGGTCGAATAAAGCCCTTATCAAGGAGATCTTTCAACTGTTCCTTAAGCTCTTTCAACTATGTTGGTGCCATTCTTTATGGAGGAATAGATATAGGATGAGTATCTGGAAGAAGGTCTATACCGAAGTCTATCTCTCACTCAGGAGGGACTCTGGGAAGATCATCTGGAAAGACTTCTGGAAACTCTTTTACTATTGGAACTGACTGAATAGGAGGTATCTCAACACTAAAGTCATTAACTCAGACCGAGTAATAGACACACCCCTTAGAAACTAATTTCCTTGCCTTAAGGTACAAAATGAAACGACCCTTAGGCACTGTTGAACTACTTTTCCACTCTAAGACTGGCTTATTTGGAAACTGGAACTTGACAACTTGAGTTCTACAATCAACTGAGGCATAACAGGCATGAAGCTAGTCCATACCAAGAATGACATCAAAATCTACCGTGTCTAACTCAACTAAATCAGTCATGGTACTCTTGTGATTAACAGAAATGGGACAATCACAATAGACTCACCAACATGTGTAGAAACATCGAAGGGTTCACTAAGTTGCTCATGAATAACATTAAAATTCATCACAACATACGGAATTACAAAGGATAAACTCGCTCCTGGGTCTAACAAAGCATAAACATTAAAGTTAAAGACTTGGATCATACCAGTGACAACATCTGGCGAATCCTCTTACTCTTGGTGACTGGTGATAGGATATAGGCGGTTTGCTCCTCCGCCAGTACCTGAAGTAGCTCCCCTAGGTACAGCTATGTCTGGTGGAGCAACTAAAGAAGACTGGGATCTATTGCCCCCATTACCGTTACCCTACTTGTTCTTAGGACATTCTCGCATGAAATGACCATTCTATCCACACTTAAAGCAACCAGTGGAGCCCTTACGACATGTACCTGAGTGGTTCCTACCACACTTAGCGCATGCAGGAGGCTTACTACCCCCTTGCGCCATACTACCCTGAAAATATACAGGTTTTGCTCTGAAATTCTGACTATGGTACTCATTTTTGTTCTTAGATGCAGGTGCACTAGCAGATGATGGAGAAGGTCCCTTCTATTTCTATTGGAAGGATAACCGGTTGGCATTACTCTTTTGCTGCCCGGAATCATTCCATGTCTTAGCTCTCTTATTCTTGAACTCCTCTCTATCCCTCAACTTCTATTCCTCAACTTACTTTACATAGACCATCAATCTTGCGATATACATGTCACATATTAGCATTACAGCCTTACCTTCCTTACTCGATAGACGAGATAGCCCAACAACAAACAAACTCATTCTGCTCCTCATGTCAGCAACCATCTCCAGAGCATACCGGGAAAGTTGTGTGAACCTCAGACTATACTCGTGAATGCTCAAGGAAACCTGCTTAACTGTGAGGAACTCTCGTACCTTAGCCTCTTTCAGTTCTCTGGGGAAGAAACCCCTCAAGAAGGCCTCCTCAAAGCACGCCCAACCTGCAGGTGGTGCATCCTCAACTCGGTTCTTCTTCCATTGATCGAACCATATCCTCGAGACACTTTTCATCTGGTATGCAGCTAGTTCCACCCTCTCAATGTCAGCAACATGCATGATTTCGAAAAATTTTAAAGTTCTTCAACAAAATTCTTTAGATCCTCAGTAAAATTAGAACCTGTGAAGCTTGGAGGATTCATCCTTAAGAACTCACGGATCCTCGAAGTGTCAGCTACTTCCTATCGATTCCCTCTTTGTTGCCCAGCTTGGTTGGTCACAACTTGGCTCAACATCCAGATAGCCTCACGGAACTCATCATTGGTGACCTCTTCTTGGGGTTGCACTTCTGGTGCATTAGGTACGCCTTCTTCCTGTGGTTCAACATTTCTTCTAGACGGACGACCTCTGACAGCTCTTCGTGAAAGAATAATCTGAAATACACGTGCAAGCATGAGTTAGAAGAAACTTTTTAGAGATCAAACTCTAACGCACGAAATGAGTGTGAAAGAAGCCAGAAAATTTCCTAAGTGTTGCAGCCTCCTAATTATAGATGTTCCACGCTTCACACCGATAACTAGGACTCTATAGACATGGCTTCATAGACTCCCTAGGACTCTTGAACTCTGTGCTCTGATACCAAGTTTGTCACTCCCCGAGCCTACACCCTGGACGTGGCAGGCACTCGAGAACCATTGCTGGCCCCAAGTGAACCCTTGGCCTGGCTTGCTTACTCAGCAGAAGACTTTAAGCATTAAGAAAAGGATTAAAATGCTAAATAACTCAACTATCTCAACCTAAACTCATAATGTTTTAAAATAAACATTTAACTTGGCCAAAGTGGCAACCCAAATCTGAACATAAGACAGTAACAAGATAATGATAAATGAACTACTGAATGTCTATCTATGAAGCCTCTAAAACAATTGAGATGGATGTGGGGATAAGACCCACGACATCCTAATGAACTAAAGCTACTAAAAGCAATAAAAAGGGATCCTTCGGAAGCAAGGAGACCCACCACAAGACCCTGTGTGCTCAATTGGATCAACGATGCGCTGGATGCTAATCCTGGTTACCTGTGTCTTCATCATAAGAAGATGCAGGCCAAATGGCATCAATACATTGAATGTACGAGTATGCGAGGGGAATTCTAAAACAAGACATAAGCTTGAAAGGAACGGAAAAACTTACCTGGCTCAACTCAACTCAACTTAACTAAACTCATTTCAATATAAAGCAGTATAAAACAAGTGCAATATAAAGAAAAGTTGTTAAAAACATTATGTCAACTCTATGTATGCAAAGATACAATATAACTCTGAAATGTATGTAAAAATACAAATAAACGGTGCATATAAGAATACATTTACTTTTGTGGAGTTTCTCTAACCAACAACCATCACGTAAGAGCTATTGTGATGATAGAGCATTTTGCCTCATGCTGTCAGGGACGTCCTATACCTTGTCAAGGTTATAGATACTGAACTACTAAGTGGATCCACTAGCCTATGCTAAAAAAACACTAAGGAATCATCTAAAAAGTATGACCCTTTTCTACCCATGGTGGCTACATGGTTTATGGGGGCTGTGAGTTGTCTGAACTCTCCCCCATATCGGTGCTCAATACTACTCCCAAAATATGATATTAGCTCTTATGTTTAAGAACATACTTCTTTCTGTGGTTTGAGATAATTGCTCAAAACTTAGCTCAAAAGCTATCTTGGAAATCAAAATTTCCCTTCTTGCTTAATTGTGAAAGCATTTACTCTTTTCTGAAAACTAGCTTCAAAGGCTCTTTGGAAATCAAGGTTTCCTTTACTTGTTTAAACGTGAAAACATTTTAACTCTTTGGGAATACATAGTCCCCATATACTCTTTGAAGAAATGAACTTCAATCTTTACTCTTTACTCTTTACTCAACTTGAACTTTAAGTCTTAAAACAAAGTTAAAACATTTGGAAATGAATTTTGGAAAACTCTTAGAACTCTTCTTGACTTGACTCTTACTTCTCTTGACTTTGATCTTAACTTTCCTTGAATTGGATTATGGATTCAAGGTTCATAATCTCATGTTTATGGATGATTTCATGATGTTTAGATGTACCTTAAAGTGTTGGAATCAACTAGAAAACATAGGTACGTTGCTAAGGAACTAGTATGAAAAGATGGGGGAGAAATGGGGTGAACTGGCGTCCTTGGCGCTCTGAGAGGCGTGGGGCGCCAGAGCCCAAAGTTCAGAGACCCCTACTTGGGGCGACGCCTCAGAGGCAAAAGATCAGAGAATTCTACTTGGGGCTATGAGAGGGGCGACGCCCCAGGCCCCTGTCCAGGTGCCTCCGACTTTTCTTCTTCGTTTTTCAACTCTAAACCCCCTATTTCGACTTGGTTCTTTCCCCAAACACTTAGGACCCGTTTGGCCATAGATTTCCCAAGTAATATTTGGAGAAAAATTTGGCAAATAGTATTTTCCCATACAATTTGGCAAAATATTTTTGGCAAATATCCCAAATTCCCAAATACAAGTTTTTTCTAGTATTTGGGCCAAATCTCATTATTTGGGATCTTTTAAAAATTGAAATTTTACACCAAACTTTTATCTTTTACAAAAACACCTTATGTAGTAGTTGTTTGTGTTGTATTACATAATTTTTTACTTGAACACCAAAGTAGTGATGAAATATTCAATGAATATGAAAGTGATGATATGATTGTTGATGAAAATTATGAACAATCGGCACAGGGTAACAAAGTCATGTGCTTTGTCTACTTCATAATGTATGGAATAATGCTTGTTGCACTCACTCCAAACCACCACATTGCTCCAGTGTCATGGACACTACTTGTTATTTGTTGCAACGAAGATCCAATTGACTTGTAATACAAATTTATGGTTAGATTTGATAGTTTTTAAAACTTACGGATATAAATCATATTTTCCTAAAAAACAGAAATATGTTTCTCAAATATAATGGCCAAACACATGGTGAAATTTCACCCAAATGATATTTGACAAAAATATTTGGAAATCTATAGCCAAACGCTAGCTTAGAATCAACTATAGCATCAATATATGAAATATTATAATCGAATTCACACCTAAAATCATGGATTCGGATCAAACAACTCCTCAACAATTTCAATGAATCAAGAATTCAAAGGAACTTAAACAAATCCATCAAGAACTCAATTTCTAGGCTTTCAAGAACTTAAATTCGCTGAAGTAAATCATGATTGGCGCGTGGGTGAACTAACCCAACGCTATGTGATCTCACATACCTCGTAGGGATCACTCCTTGACGAAATCCACAAGCGATTCATTACGAAGACGACGAATCTTGAACTTACTTCTCCTTTCTCCTCTTTTCTCTTTTCTCCATGCCCTAGCATGAACTTCAACTTTTCTAAACTGACTAAAATCTGATTTGACCCCAATTAATTACCCAAAAACGAAATAAAATAATTGGGTAAGGAAAAGACCATAATGCCCTTCTAAAATCCGGATTAGACTTTCCTTATTTGAACAATCCAACTTCAAATGGGCATATCTCACTCATACAAACTCGGAATCGCACAAATTCGGTGGCATTGGAAAGATTATCCCAAGATCTTTCCTGCAATATCTGGAAACACACCTAACTTATCTTGAGTTAGAAGTTATGGTTATTTGAAGTTGACCAAAAATCAAACTTAACATACTTAACAAATTTTCCAGATTTTTATATTCTTTCCAAAAATGACTATTTCCACTTTTTAACTTCTTTCTAGTTCGTGGTGTCACAAAAGGCCTCAAAGAGGCGGGCCTAGATTTTGTGAGCTCCTAGACACAAAAGCGAGCCTCACTTCAGTGAACCCAGGATGCTAAAGCGAGGACCGCAAAAGATAAACCATGATCACTTCAGCGACAACTGCTTGGATGATTGGCCTCACTTAAGCGGAGCACTTGTCACAAAAGTGACGTTCGCTTAAGCGAACACAAGGGCTCAAAAGAGGTTGCACCAGAACTCAGGCACCAAAATTTTCAGCAAAACCCTTGGACTCTATTTGGGGTTTGGGATTGGTTCGGACCCTATGAACACAAATGAGATAAGCAAACCAATCAAAATTGACATTAAAGACTCAACGGAGCACTTCAAACATCCATACGAGGTCATCTTGACTGAATATGTGTCTTATACCCAACTTCATTTACCAAAATCCACAATGGGGCTTGAAATTAGACCGGAACCCTCACAATTCAAACGAATGGTCATTCTACACCAAACTTAACATTCTAGAGCTAATCGCGCTAATGAAATATTCATCCAAGATCATCTACTCATAATATTAACTAAAGTCAAACGCAGGCCTTAACTTGAAAATTAAAACACCTAATCACAGAGACTCGCACCGAAAGCCTCAGGATTTGTGCTGACCATGCTTCTGAACTAAAAAAACCTTACGGAGCTGATGGAATCGTCATAATTTGATTCTGAGGTCATCATATTGATGTTTTGATCAAAACTGACTGTTTAAGGTTCAAAAGATCCAAAACACTAAAACTCGCATAAACACCAAACGAATAACCAGATAACCAAATTGTCTATCCGAGGAAGTCATAAATGACTTGGGATCGTTATAGGAACGTTCTAAATGAAGAACATGAGGCATAAACACATAAATGAACTGGAGGTCATTGCAACACTCGTCTAATCCCACCAAGACAAGTCAACCTAAAATCCAACTATATGATAGAAATGTGGAAATAAACTAATAATAACATAAGTGCAAAAAACTTAGTAATTCACAAATACCCCAAAAACCTAGTTGTCACTTGTACATGCCACTAATGTATAGTAACAGAATTTGAAAGATAAATACAAGTCTGAATATCTTTGTCTCTCAAATAGAACAATAACATAAGTAGGAAACAAGAAGGTCCGCTGGAATGACAAGCATCTACCTTTCAAGTATCCACAAAAAGCCTTAGACGTAGACAATTGAAGGTAATCACATAGATCCGAGATCAGAACCTACACAAGTGTAGAAGCAAAGAGTGAGTACCAAAAAACATAGTATCCACAAAGAAACCCACTAAATACGCGGTAAAACTATCTAGCATACAAGAACTCCTTTCATCCTAAAAAAAACCTCCACAACAATAACCTATAGAGAAATCAGCTTAACCTAAAAGTTCATGATATACAATTCACAAGTTTCCATAATCATAGTCCAACAGTTACAGTTCATCAGTCACAAGTACCAAGTACATCAATCACAACAATCAAGTTAATCAATCATAAGTATCAAGGTCATCAATCATAAAAAAACAAAGTAATCAATCACAACAATCAATGTCATCAATCTCATTAATCAAGTTCATCAATTATAAATATCAAATCGTGATCCATGGAAAACACCCAATATCCATATATCCATCGAAAGCAGCCTCGGTCTCAATACCACTTGTCGAAACAGACCTCAGCATCAATACCACTTATCGAAATAGACCTCGATATCCATAACACTTATCAGAATAGACTATTTATCAATAACACTTGCCGAAATAGATCACGGAGTCAATAACACTTTCTGTAATAGACCTCGTTGTAATCACAATAATCTCATCACAGTGTTTTAGAATCGATGTCAATAGGCATGTTCACTCAATAATGAGGAAATGACAAATTCAATTAATTCACGTCCACAACAATACGATCAAAACATTTCATCAATTACCAATTCAATATCAACACTCAAGGCAATTCACACTACTCAATACAATATTATCAACATGTTGTCTTTTTCATTAATCACCTTTCTATCATTAAGGTAATTCATTTTGAGCAATTAACCCATCACCTCATTACAATTACTCCCCAATACATACAACAAGGAGGTTTCAAGATTCTACAAGCCTTAACAAGGTTTAGAAATTCACTTTCCTTAATCAATAAAAATTAATCCGAGACTTTATCTTTTCCTTTCCGAACGATATCCAAATCAACACAATCTAGTCAAACAATTATTCACAATGAGATTTCAAAACTCACAACACCCTTATAAAGCAATTTGAATAAATGGGTCAAATCAACTCAAAAATCCAATTCTAAAAAATGAGGTTTAAATATCGAAACCATTACTTGGATATGTTACCCAAAGCATTTATAACAAACTAGTTGAAACCATTTTCAAAATAGAGTTGAAATCACTTAAAAATCAAGAATTTATGTTCATGGGTTCTTGAAGAACCCAAAATTTTCATCCAAAAACCTTGTTTTGATCACTTCAATTCATTCTTAAAAATGGGAAAATATCATTTAGAGTTGAGAATCGTTACCCAATTGATTTATCTTGGAAACCCACTTTGAAATTGCCAATACCGAGCTTGAAAACTCAAAAATAGAGGAAATGGGGTTAAAACCTTAATTTTGGAAAACATTCTGCCTAGGGGTCCTCTGCCAACGCGGGATTTAATAAAGCCAACCCTCCGCGAATGTTGAAGGGCTCCTTCAAATGCAATAGGGCTCTCGTGAGCGCAACAGGGCTCCCGCGAATGCGGAGGTCAATATCTTAACCCTCCATGAACGCAGTCGAGCATCCGTAAATGCAGGGTTCTACGCATACTCCCCTTCCCGAATGTGGAGGGTTGGCACCTGAACACAGATAACAAACACCAACCAAAACAAAATCCTCCAAATGAACCCTCGAGATTCATTCAGAACCCTGTACTAACAAACCAGATATGCTACCTAACTAAACTCGACATTTCAGACTCTATACAATAATTGAATCACCAATTAGAGGTCTCCTTGAATCGGAACCCGTGAATGTCACAATGAACAATCACAACACCTAAAATGGCTACATCAAGCTTAAGACCTCAAAAAATTCAACCAAGACCTCCCCTGGATATAAAAATCATCAAGGACCAGGGGCAACTATCGGGAGGGGTAAAATAATAATTTTACAAAAATTTCCAAAAATGACGAATCATGTCATTACAGTATGTTCTTTAAATTTTTATATATTTAATATTTAGGTAGTATTTTAATATTGATTATTTTTTTAAAAAAAAAGTCTTTTTGAATAAGGATCAACCTCAATAACATGTTGTCATGTGGTAAATTGCATCCCAAACTTTATCAAAAGCACACTCTATTGAGAAAGAAAATATTTTACTCGTCTTTCTCAAGATTTTTAATCTTATCCAAAATTCATAATGGTATTTAAGAATATTAGACCCAAAAAAAAACATACTTCACCTTAAACCTAGTCCATAAAACCAAAAAGAAATAAGGGGTCTATCTCTAGGATTAGTTTTTTTTTTGGTTTTATAGATTAAGTTTAGGGTGAAGTGTGGTTTATTTTTTTGGATTTAATGTTCTTAAAATACTCTTATGGTTTTTGAATAAGATTAAAAAGTTTGAAAAGAAGAGTGGACTATTGTACTTCCCAATGGAATATAGTTTTGATAAAGATTCGGATGAAACCACATGACAACATGCTATTGAGTTCGATCTTTTTCTTTTTCTTTTTTTTTTTAAAATCAACAGTAAAATACTACCTAAATGTTAAATATAAGAAAATTCGAAGAGCATATTTGTGTAGTATTATTTTTTCTCGCAAATAAAAAATGCAAGTACTATATGAAATACACGACTCCTTTTTTTTTTGTTATTATGATTTTCAATTTTCTCAAATAAACTCTAATTTTAACAAATAAAAGTTAAAATATCGACTAGATTTATAAATAGATATTTAAAACAATAAATGAGTTAAAACTCGGTAAGTCAAAAATCGTATGTCTATACTAGCCTAAATTGAAAGCTAGCACAAACTTCCTTGCATATAAACTGAGTTGAGATAAATACAATGGATCTATTACCTTTAAAGATATAGAAGCATTATATGTATATTGATCCAATGCACTGTTAAACAAACTAAGTACTTAGCTTGTTTAATAAATAGATTATAGAATTAGATAGATAACAGTAAATACTTACCTCTTGATTTTTACAATAAATTTAATAGTGCAAAACTCGTATTTTTCATACACACATTTATTATTTCACATTATATAGTAATATATGTTTTTATTTTTATTTTTTACTTTTAAGGATAAATTGATTAATTCAGCATATACATTAAGTATGGGTAAATATTATCATTCTAAAACAATGTACATACTCTATATTTCTATTCAAAGTACAAATAGGGATTGATAAAATAACATTGTTGAAGGAGTTGTTTTTTTTTATAAAAAATAAAAATTGAGGCAATCTTTTCAGCCTAAGTTCTATTCAAATAAATGAATAATAAAGGGAAAACATTCAAAGGTAACAACAATATACATTGACTGGCTATCCCTAAAAGATATCTCCCCTTAATTGGTGTTATTGTTTAGTAAAAATGTCTTTTAATGTAAATTTGTCATTTTTTATTTACGTAATTAAGATAAAGTTGACTTGAATATTGTTTTGTATAAGGACATCACGAGGTACTTAATTGAATGAAATCTTAAAATACTTAAAGCTATTTTTTTTTGTTTAGCTAATTATATTATGAAGTATCACTCTCGTTTTCACTAATGCAGAAATAGTAATGTAGGTTTAAGAATTCAAAAAAATGATGGGAATTCAATTTTTTATATTTTGCCATTTAGGGTGTGTTGGTACGATGAAGAATATTTCTTTCAATACTTATACCCGAAAAGGATTAATAATTATCTCTCTCGATATTTACACCAAATTAATTAAGTGCAAAATTTAGTATTTTTAATACACATATTTATTGTTTAACATGATTAAATGCTTTGTATTTTTAATTTTCTAACTATTAAAGTTAAATTGATAAATTTCATATACACATTAAATATTGATAAATATTACTATTCTAAAATAAATGTGCACATTCTATATTTCTATTCAAAGTACAATAGGGGTTAATAAACTAACATCACGAATTTGATGAAAGCACAAACAAGGATGAAGAAGTTTGCAGATAAACATCGTACTGAGGTAGTGTTTGCATTGGGCGACTGGGTTTTTGTGAAGTTGAAACCATATCGATAACTTTCTGTGCGGCTGTAAAAGTGTCACAAGCCTGGAAGACGATACTTTGGTCCTTTAAAGGTCATCAAGCGCATTGGAGAGGTGGCATATAAATTGGAGTTGTCAGTCGAGGCCAAGATACATCATATATTTACTTTTCAGTTCTTAAGCGCTGCTTGGGCGAGCCTATCCAACAAGTAACACCATTGCAGATCCAAGATTGTCCTGATCAGACCGAGATATATGACTTCAACCTTGAGGACAAGATCGATTTTCAGGAAGGGGGTAATGTTGTGAAATCAGTTGATACATCTGTTAATTTGGATAATAAAGAGGATGCGATGAATCATGATTTCTGCATTAGCAAACAGTTTCGATGTACTAGAAGAGTAACTCCAACTATAAAGTTGGACAGTTACTTTTGGGCAGGAAGAAAGTCACGTTAGCAGGGGAAGAGTTAGTTATGGAATTAGTATAGAAGTGTGAGAACGTTGGTAGGAAGGGATAAGGAAGTTATTTGTGATTCTGAATAATCTCATCTCCTTCTTTTGTCTTCTGAACCCCTTCTAGACTTCTAGTTTTAGATTTCAAGTCTATTTCCCTAAATCTTTATTTCCTATAATTTTATTTGTTGTGTCTTAGCGTATGTAATAGTATTCAGCAAAACATTATATATATAAAAGTGTTTGTACATGAAGACAACATATCAGAATAGACAACAAAATAGATCACATGAAATGACGCACAAATAACCAATTAAAGAAATTTTAGAAATGATCAACACAAAAACAATGAAAATTTAAAAGTAAGAGTGATAAATAAGGGTATTAAAGTCCGAAATACTTACAGATACAACATCAAAAGCACAAATTTTGAGTGGATGAAAAAGGATCTTTTACAACACCATAAATCCACCAATCTGCAAATTCAACTCCGAAAATTCTCCACACAACACCAAGTGAACCTTCATAGTCAAAAATTTAAGATAATCAACGATTTAAATTCTTAAATTGAGAAAAAAAAAGTGAAGAATATACATGAGAGTTTCAAAAATAGATGTAGAATGACAAAGAACACCTCGAGAATGATTTACATGGCTTCTGACCATATTCGATCCAGAAGAAGGAACAATGAACCTAGTGACCTGCAAAAGATGCAGCGGTCATCTCTTATAGCATTCACATGAGAATAAAAGAAAGACTAAGAGAGAGATTTTAAGAAGATTTTTGTATTGCTTGTGGAAGATTGCTTACAACTTGTTGGATCCTTTTGTAAATGAGAGTCCCTCTATTTATACTACAATCTTAGGGGCTAAAGTATAAATAAAAATTACTACTCAAGTCCCTACATATTTATAATTTAGTCTCAATTCTAGAATTCTCTACAACTCTAGAACATTCCAAGGACTTTCCATGTGATTCTATAACATTCCCTGAGAAATCTCCATACTTTTCTAGAATATTCCACTAAGGACTATTCTTCTTCCAATGTAACCCTTTCAAGGAAATATTTAAGGGGCTCTAGAGTCTTCCACAAACCTCTACACAACTCTAGTTTGTTCCCCCTTTATATTCATGTCTTATTTTAATGACAAAGTGGCGGGTCATGACACAAATTCTCTGTTTAATGTTAATTCTTAATCATGTTTTTTTTTAATCAAAGCCTCTTATTGGGCCTCATCATTTTCGTTGATTGTTTTTGGGCTTTTTGATTAAATAAAAATGTGTCATGCACCCATAATTTATCAAAAACAAAAAAAATTGAGCAAAATAGGCTTACTATTATTAACTCTGAGTTGGACGTCTCAGTGGGTTTATTCTGCTTCCTTAGGAAAAGAACAAAATAAAGAAAACTTATTGAAACTCTCATAAACTCGTATTAATGCATCCTCACCATGCACCCGCGTTGCCTTAAATCCACACCATCCTCCATAGTCTCAAATCCACCCCGAACCACCTCCCTCATTCTTATCCCTAGGCTTGTGTAAGAAAAGCTCATGACCATTCAATTGCACAGCTCTATAACAATATCATCTACACACTTTCTTGCCCTTTATTATTTCTAGATGATGTTCGGATTTTTCATTCTCAATAACAGTCGGTAAATCATAAACAATCTAACATGAAATTCTATTAATTACTTAGGATCATAGGATTAAATTATTCTTACATTAACTTATACCAATTTTTTTTTAGCCAAGATCACATATCTGAATTTGCCATAATATTTTTCTTGACTTAAAAACAAAAGACTAAACCATACTTTTATACTATTTATATAGTTATTTTCCTATTACTAATTTAAGATATCTATATCTATTACCCTGTTTAATTCTTAATTATTCTAATTTAAATATTTACTTAAAAGTAAAATTTATGTATCCAAACTGTTATGAATTTTCATCATACTTTATACTTGCATTTATCTCTACCTTTTCCCTTTTGCTTTCTTTTTTTCATCTTTTATTTCTTCTTTTATATGTTTCCTCCTCCCCTTCTTTGTCAATAATTGGTTGCTTCCAATAATTCGTATTGCTAATTAAATACATATTGTTAAACGTTCTATTATCACATTAGAAATAATCTCTTACAGTTAACCATGTCCAATGAAAAATACATCGATGATCTATATACAACAAAGATAACTATCGAGATATCATTTAATTACATCTAATATAAAATATACAAAAGAAATAAATATTTGATGTAACTTACCATTATCCTGAGAGTTAAACAATTGTTTTCGGCAGTTCTGTTAGAGATATAGAGCAAAATCGACCAGTTGTGTACCTTAATTTGCAGTGGAAGTCATTAATTTTGCTACTTTGATAGGATTGCACTCAAGTCCCTCTTTGAATCACTAGGAAACAAAGTTTGATTCACAAACTAAATGTCCTTTTAAGTTGGATGTCTTTAATCTAAGAATGATATTATTTTCTGTTCTTGTTTCTTTTCTTTCTCATTCTCTTCTGAATAGTGTAAAGATTTTATTTAAAATAAGGGATTGTGCACGTTGAAGCAGTTACTATATAACTGTTCCCGCCCTTATTTTAAATTAATACTTATCTTCTTTTTTGTACAGATAACAACTTCGGGCCGAGCCGGGCCGGGTCGGGTCGATCCACATGGGCGACCTGTGAGAATCAAGAGCTTACCCTTAAGGTTTTACAAGCCCCACATAGGAATCCAATCACATGTGGAAGGAGTTCACTACTCATATTTGGTTACTATTACTCATAATACCCCATACTCCATTCATTATTTCAGTAGTTACTTATTCACTCCTTCATCCTCTTAAAGAGGATTACTCGAGTTCATGTTTAACTTTATACATATAATTACACTATATACCAATATGGTTAGTGCAATAGTGGGCTTATGTATAAAAGTTTATTATTTAATTAATAGTCTTTCCTTTCTACTCGAATCTATCTCTTCATTTAACTGCTTTACTAGACATGCACTGCATTGTCGAATCATTCATGGCTATTAGTAACATGCTAAAGTAGCAACATCGATTGAAACTTCAAGAAATAGCAAAAGGTCAAAGGGTATTTCATTGAAAAGTCGTTTTAACTTTTCAAAGTCTCACATGTGATGATTTATGATGCCCAGGTCTTTGTCAGCGAATGTTATGATGTCGAGGCCTTTGCCGGTGAGTGTTGTGATGCCAAGGTCATTTTCCACAAGAGTTTATAAAGCCGATGAGAAATGGTTCTGGCTAGTGATGTAAAGCCAATAGGAAATGGTTCTAACTAGTGATGTAAAGCCAATGGAAAATGGTTCCGGTGAGTGATTTGATATACAGACGATGGGAAATGATTCCGGATAGTAATATTGTGTCGATGAGAAATGGTTCCAGTAAGAGAATGATTATGGTGACTTGATGCATTTTATGCTTATGAGTGACTTGTTTGCTAATTGTGATTGATGTACTTGTTGCATGTGACTGAACTATTTGACATTGAAATTTACTTATTCAATTTTTTTGATTGTTGAATTTTGAAGATTTATCTGTGAATATTAGGCCTTGTGAGCCGTGTATTGTAGAATTGCTAGGTTGGGCTGATTTTGGTACAGGTTGTAGTTAGAGTGTAAGTGGAATTCGATTTCTAGCTAGTTACTTTGTTTAGTAGGTTGCTTGATGGGTACCGTGTTGTTGGTACGCACCCCATGTTTCTAGACTTGTTTAGGTTCCAAGTCCAGACCCATGTGATCTTCTTCTTCCTCTCCTGACAGTCGAGGCTCGTTGAAGGATTTAAGTGGTATCTACTTATTATCCTAGCAGGCCCTTGTTTCCTTTTCTTTAAGCTTTGTTCTACTTGAGAAACAAAGACTGGGACTTATACTTATCTTTTGAATTCTGTATTTTCATCAGTAGCTTGTGCACGTGACAACCAAATTTCGGGGTATTGTTTAGAATGAATAAGTTTTCCACCTTTGTCTTATTCTTGCTTTATATTTCTGCATTTCTTTCATTTTCGTTGGGTTGATGCTGACTTGTCTTGGTGGAAAAAGACTAGTGTCATCATGTCCATTTTTGGGTCGTGGAAAAATCGTAGAGTCCTCTAAAAGTTATTTCTTAAGGGTATTTGGATCTTTTGTATGCATTTAATACCTATATTATGTCATTTTACCCCTATTTCTAATTCCTATAACTACGCTTCTACCCCTAAAATTACCCTAACTCTCTCATCCACTCAAATCTTCAATTCTCATCCACAGTCATCCTCT
This sequence comes from Solanum acaule, assembly GCA_036250505.1. NCBI lineage: Eukaryota > Viridiplantae > Streptophyta > Magnoliopsida > Solanales > Solanaceae > Solanum > Solanum acaule. The sequence continues at coordinate 15,104 of JAJOOR010004832.1, read as the reverse complement.
CCAAATTCTCTCACGATCAAGCAAGAACACATAGGGTTTCAAGCTTCAAAGTCTTCAATTCCTCCATTTCTTTTGAGCTTTGATCCTCAATGCATCTACGGTTTCATCAATGGATTCCATTCACCCATTGAGTCCCAAGGTTTCTATATTCTTCAAAGTTAAATTTCACTAAAATTGATTAGTTATTCATTCATTTTTTTATGGGCTCTAATTATGTTGATTTAATTGCTTGATTTTGATCTTATAATGATTGTTTTGACTCAATTACATGCTTTCCGATTGATTTCACATGAACCCATGCATTATTCTTGATTTTGACTATGAACTCTAAAAGACATGAATTTATGAAAAAGCTTGAATCTATGAATGATGCTTTCATGAAAATTATGCATGCTTTATGAAAATGAATGTTTTATTATCTAGGTTGCTATAATATGGGAATCACTTTATTGTGAAAGGTTTTCTCATATTAAGAAATCATGATTTGTGAAAGGTTTTCTTATACATGGTTTAAGGAGCTACTCTATGATGTTTTAAGCTTGGATTAGTAACTTAATTGTGTTATTCCATGTATAATGATATGTTTATGAATATCACTATTTTGTTGGGATTAACTTAGCACTGAGAGAACTTTGAGGTGGAGGAATAAATAGTGTGGTCTCTAGTAGCAACCTCTAGTTCCAAACTACATGCTCCATAGGATTGCCTTAAATGTCCTAGCTAGTGAATCCACATATAGCATATGATATGATACATAGTTCTACCTTCGAAAGTAGAAACTCCCTTCTCGATGTGGGAGTTACATTAGGTTCCGTGTTATAGCCCGCATAGTCTATTGTCGGTTAAAGCTAATATCCCATAAAATGAGCTAAGTTATCTTTAAGGTTTATGGACCTTTCAAGATGATTTTAAGATTCATTGACCATGTTCATAATTTATGATTCTTCTTTAAAAGATTTACTATGTTTAGCCTGGTCATGCATATCAAGTTTTCAATTATGTCCCCTTGTGATCATGTTTCATTTTTATTGCATATCCCTCATACTTAGTACATTCTATGTACTAATGCATAGTTTTGCCTACATTGTTTAACTAATATAAGGTCTGAAGATCTTCCCCCTCTCACTCATGGCTAGCTGCTTGATCATTCAAAGTTTAAGAGTTGGTGAGTCCTCATGTTCTGAGGAACATGTCACATTATTTTTCTTTCATATGTCTTTAGTTTTTGGATGTTGTACGTGGTGTACAAGTTACATCCCGACTACTTCTTTTGAGATGTTAGAATGGCTTAATGAGACTGATTAAACTTCCACTTTTATGTCAAAACTCTTTTATTTATTGGGACGTATTACCTTTACTTCTCATATTTTCTATCATGTTGTATTGTATGTATGTTAAGTGGCTTGTGTATGGCCTTTTAGGGTCTTATGCATCATGTCACGTCTAGGATGTACTTTGAGTTGTGAAAAACTTGGTATTCAAAGCACAAAGTTTTAGAAAAGGTCCTAGGATGTCTGAGAAGCCGCGTTGATTAAAGTCAATTTCATAAGTGTGAAGAGTGCCATCTATATGAATAGGAGGTTACAAAATATTTAGGAAACTTCACTCCTTTCATTACTCTAATGTCTTAACATAGAGTCTATCTCTATAAAGATACTTCTCTTAAATTGTGTTTGATCCTTTTAGAGATATGGCCCCCCGAATAGCTTACCTGGAAATGAATACGGGAAACAATAATGTGAAGCCCGAGGTCCCTCAAGTTCTGATTGCCTTTTGACCGAGCAAGTGATTTCAGGGTAATTGGGATGATCATTTACCTTTGATCAAGTTTTGTTATAATAATAGCTATCATTATAGGATTCGGAAGGCACTGTTTGAGGCTCTTTATGGTAGGAGGTGTAGGTTTTCTATGGGTCAATTCGAAGTTTGTGAGGTTGCTTTGAAAGGGTCCGAGTTGGTGCATGAAGATATGGAAGAGGTTCGACTTATTTGTGAAAGGTTTAAATTGGCTCAAAGTCGATGAAAGTCTTCTACCAATATTAGAAAAAGAGAACTTGAATTTCATGTTGATTATTGGGTTTACTTGTGTCATGACCCAAAATCGCAAGTCGTGATGGCATCTATGTTCCAACCGATAGGTAAGCCAACCCAATAAGTTATCAAATTCAACTGAAACGTGAAAAGGTAAGTAGCAAGCAAATATCTAAAATATTAAGTTATTCGAAATAAATGCGAAAAACATAAATACCACTGCAAGATTTAGTGTCATAAGTGCAAGAGCTTCTAAAGTTAATACAAGTGTAGTATGAGTACGAAACCACATGTACCCAGTATATCTAATAGACCGACAATGAAGAAATAGTCACATGAGTATATAGGAAAATAATCCTTTACTTTTACAAGTCCACAGTATAATAATCAACCAACTTTTCATTAATATGGATAATCAAATGTCATGTCATGTCCAACCACCATAAAAAGCCCATAATCAACAAAAATGAGGGATGTAATGAAATGCAATGCCATGTGACCCCATGAACTGATATGCCTCAGAGGTCAAGTACTCTCTCAATCGTATATATACATGATACTCCTCCGAAATACATCGAGAGTTCATGACCCATGGGGGACTCGCGAGGTCCATATACTGATACAAACGATCTCCACATGTCTATGCAGACGATCTCAACACACTATCATAAAATCAAATAATTTTCGCACGGATGATCTCTACTTGCCCAAATTATAATCTTTACATCTCACAATCCCCAGCACAGACGATCTCCATGTGCCCAACTTATACTCAATCTCATGTCAATGCATGTGCACAATATGATTTCAATAAAAGGGGATGATGAAGTTTCTCAATAAATCAGATGTCGCTATGACACATAATCACCTCAATTAATATACGGGTTCAATAAAGAAACACAACCACACAAAATAAATCAAGTCACTAAATACATCAGCTAATGCCCATATGCTTTGGCATTCTCGAATTACAATCTATCATATTATAGTAATAAATGTTTCCTTTAATAACACTGATACTCGTACCATTGTCCGTCACACCATTGGTATGAGACTTCCATCTTTCGCCCTTACCCATTGTCTATTCTATTTTGAATCTTTAATTAGAAAATGGTCCTTTAATGAAATCTGAAAGTCTTAAAATACCTTGAATGTTGAACGCCTATCACGAATCCTCAAGATTTCGCCTTTCACCTTTGTAAAGCTTCAGAACATTCAAAATCTATCAAGTATTTATTAATTGTAAGTAAATGGGCTTGTTGACATCCATATTGATATACTTCTACCTCATATCCCAACAATCACTTATAAGTTGTATAGTCCAAATTTATAATTAAGTTCCTAATCTTGATGCCAATTAGTATATCAACTCTAATACTTCTCAAAAATTCAAACCTAGGGTTCAGTCTCAATTTCTTCAATTATCATAATTTTAATGGTATTCATGTAATACAATACACCTAACATTTAATCATGTGTCTCAATATATCAAACTTGAACCATAATATAATAATCATAAAAATTGTTTTGACAAGACCCAAGTCATACCCACTAATCTTAATTACGAAACACTATATACAAACCTTCGGAAGTTATTTGTGCAAGAATGAAAATTGCCCCTATTCCATATTTATGAAGACAACAACCGTACGGAAAAAACAAAGGTGACCATACAGTGAAACAAAAAAAAAAGGTACGGATATTACAAACAAGAGAAGGAAATTTCAAGAGGAATATCACTTCTCCATACGGTCAAACTTACAAGCTTCCAACCAATCATGCCATTCTAATGATTATACAACTATTAACTAACAAATAATTCCTACCCATTAATGCCATCATTATTAATTGCAAAAAAAATTAATGGAAAGAGGTATACATTTTGGTACCTGAAGCCATTTCCCCCAACGAGGTTCTCTGTTAGCGGCGGCTGCTCTCATCAATTCTTATTTTCTCCCAAATTGTGATTTAAAATTGTTAAACCACATTAACTTATTTTCTTATATGGTCAAGTGATATAGGGTATTAACTGAATTATGAACTTGACCCATAAGTATTAACTAAAATTAATTATTTAAAAAAACTACCCATTAATTAAATAACCATAGTTAAACAAATAATTCATAATTCTTATTTAATATTTACGGAAAGAATCTTTTATGATAGAAAGAGGTCTAATACTCAAAACAAACTAACGGGTAGTTACATCATCTACCACTAAAACAAACGTTCGGCCTTGAACGGTAAAAGGATAAAACGTAATTGAACGCTTAAAACCTATGGGGATATCTGATTTACATGTCCAACTCATACTCCCAAGTAGCCTCTTCAACTGGATGACGCTTCCATTGAACCTTTACTAAAAGAATCTCATTCACCCTCAACTTTCGAATTTACCTATCTAATATAATAACAAACTCCTCCTCAAAAGTCAGATTGTGATCAAGTAACACTAACTCCGACTGAATCACATGAAAACCAACCTAATGGTACTTGTTTAACATTGAAATATGAAGAACAATGTGAACACTCGACAATTCAGGTGGCAAAGACAACACATAAGCCACCTCACCAATATGTTGAACAATCTCGAAAGGACCAATATACCTTGAGCTCAACTTGCTCTTCTTCCCAAATCTCACCACACCCTTCATGACTGAAACCTTCAACAGAACCTGCTCTCCAACCATGAACTGTAGATCACAAACCTTCGATCTACATAGCTCTGATGCAAGCAAACTGTCTCTCGAAGTAAAGCTTGGCTAACTTCTCTGAATTTTTAAATAGTCCGAATTTATACGAGATATGTAGACTTGCTCAATCGATCCACAATGACCCATATAATATCAAACTTTACCCAAGTCCATGACAATCCTATCACAAAGTCCATAGCAATAATTTCTCACATCTACTCTAGTATGGGTGTCCTTTGAGTAACATCTCAAGACTTATGGTGTTCATACTTCACTTTCTGATAAATGATACATCTTAGTAGACCTCGGATGAATAGAATACATCAAACTAAGGATTTCCTCCATGACCAATCTTGTAAACTCACTTATCCAAAGAACATAAACAAGATCATTTGTCCTCAAAACTCCCTCACCATTATGAATTTCCTCCTTGGTTTTTCCTTGTAACACCTTGTCTCAAATCTTATACATTTTTTCATCACCAAATTGTCGAACTTGAATCTGCTCCAATAAGAAATACCTCACCTCCCTGTAAACCAAAATTCTACCAGATTTTAAAATATCAAGTTTTACAAAGTTATTGGCTAAGGATTTGGACATTCATAGCCAAGGGACACTCTCCCACATGTAACATAGGTAGACTACCCATACTCACCGCCTTTCAACCTAAGACAACTACTATCACATTCGCCTTGTCCAAACAATAAACAATAGTCATTCCATAGTCTTTGAGTAACTCTAACCATCTCTATTGTCTCAAATTTAGATTCCCCTTATTGAATACATTCTGAAACACCTAATTATACACACCATAAATATAATGTCTTCAAAACTTTAATGCAATATCACAACCGCTAAGTTCAAGCTATAAGTAGGATAGTTTTTCTCATGAATTTTCGACTACCTCGAAGCATAAGCTATCACTTCTCTTTCTAAATCAATACCCATCCAATAATAGCTCAAGATGCATCATAATAAACGATAACATCCTCTCCTTACACAGATAAAGTCAAAATTGGAGTAGTAGTAAATAAAGTTTTGAGCTTTAGGAAGCTCACCTCACACACATCAAACCACTGGAAAGCCACTTACTTCAAAGTCAATCTAGTCAATGTGCATGCAAAGAATGAGAACATCATCGATAATAACCAACAAGACCTAAGAAACTCTGAATCTCGATAATGGAATTAAATTTGTCCCAATTACAAACTCCTTCAATCTCCTTGGATTCCACCATAATACCTTTCTTCCTCACTATACATTCCAAATATGCCACCAAACTAACCAAAACTCACACCTTAAAACATGCATAGATCTTAATCTTTCTTCAGATTTTAAAGAACAATCCTCAAATGATACTCATGATCCTTCTTACTATGGGAGTATACTAATTTATCATCGATGAAGATAATAATAAAGGAATCCAAGTATGATAGAAATAACCCATACAGATATATTTGATCTAATAAATCTCTTACTCAACAATTCTTGTTACTGATCCTTCAATTTCACAAGAGCATTCCAATAAGAAATGATAGAAATAGGTGAAGTGTCCAACTCTAAGCCAATACTAAATTATATATCACGATCAGGTGAAACACTTTCAAGAACTCTTTAACCACTGTAATACATTCTAAAGGAGATGTATTGTTACCATTATGACGAACATAAGTAAAATAGATGAGGCATTATTTTTTAAACCATATGGTGAGACTCCAAAAATCAAAATACCTTTCTCGTACAAGTACTAAGAGTTTCCTTCCACTTTAGTTTAGGAAAAGTTGACATATCTTAGGTTATTATCTTGGTCTAATAGTATGAAAATGCATGATAGGGAGAAATTCCATCAATATCCAATATGATGTTGAAATTTACCATATTCAGAATAGGTAAATTTGTTCATGTGTCATGTACTACCAAGTGAATAACATAATCGATCTACCCAGTGGCGGATGTAGAGTGTGTCGAGGGGGGTCATCGGAAAAAAAATTACACTATATATATAAGATCAATTTTTTTATGTACGTGTATATATTTAAAATTGAACCCCCTGAGCATATGTCAAAGGAGTAGCTCAATGGTTTATGGGGTTCAGGATTTCGCTTATGTTTTATTTGAACCCCCTTGATAGAATTCCTGCCTCCGCCACTGGATCTACCAGTAAGAACCATCTACTGGTGTAGGAATATGTATAGACATAGGATAAGAGTCATGAAGCATATTCAAACACAAAATAAGATATGTACTTATGAAAAATGAAGTATATCCACACTTGAAATGAAACTGTAGTCAATTAAGTGCATATCGAAGGATATCTTGACCCACCTTGGTTGTACCAATACAATTAGTTATTTAGTAATAAAATATTTCCAATGAAAACTGTATTAGTCTATGATCTGTGTAGCATTTATAACTACTATGCACACGTCTTTATGGACATCCTCATATAGTTTCATACAACTATCCCTTCCAAAATTTCTTAACTAAAGAATCGTTCTCCACTCTTAGTTTCAATCAATATTACTGATCCTTAATTCAAGATATGAAAAGATGTTCACCACTTGAATGTATCAATATTTATCATTAATACATTATATTAAATGTCATTATTGACTGCTATCCAATTTAGCCTTTTATATTTTCTTGATGAATTAGACTTAGTCTACATCGTGGCTCCAAAATATGAATACCAACATAGATATAATGCCACCTAACTTAAACTATTCAAAATGTCTTGAGTATACCTCTACTCAAAAGGATAAAAGAAAATATATCATATGAATCTTATAACAAGTCTTACCCTCTCAAATGTCATTAGAAGAGGTCACATTTTATATCTTTGTCCTTCCTTAACCCTTCCTCATAGCCTTACCATAATCACTATCCCCTTATTTGATCAATAGATCTTACTAATCTTACACTACTCTTAAAAACATCAACATTATACCATTTCAATACTAAATTATTCATTTATCATAAATACAGGTCATAAAACTGTCCAAAAAAAATTTCAAATAAAGTTCAAGTATCTTTGTCTAAATCACACCTGGAGCAAATCATTCTTACATAATTCAGCCTCATCAATTACATTCTTTAGAATAGAAAAACTCATTACCAAGCTATTTTGTTAGCCACACAACACCCGTATTATACCACATAACGTCATCCCAACCACTGGGTCTATATTTGAAAATGCTTCATCATCATTGGCGAGAGAATGAAACAATGAAATTTTGACCATAAAACCGAATCGCATACACACGATAAGGAATAGAAGAGTGAAGTTTCCTAAATTCCTTTAGCCTCTCAAAGATAAGTAATGAGCGTCTGCGCACCGATCCACAAGACTCTACTAGACTTAGCTCTTGTACTCGTGAGATCGATAAACCTAGGGCTCTGATACCAATTTGTCACGACCCAAAATCACAAGTCGTGATGACGTCTATGTTCCCAACTGATAGGTAAGCCAACCCAATAAGTTAACCAATTCAATTTAAATATGAAAAGGTAAGTAGCAAGCAAATATCTAAAATACTGAGTCTTCGAAATAAATGTGGAAAATAGAAATACCACCCCAAGATTTAGTTTCGTAAGTGCATGAGCTTCTAAAGTCAATACAAGTCTCTAATTATTTAGCAAGTCTAAACATAAGAAATATCCTATCAGAATACAACCACAACCTAATGTATAGAGATAGATGAAGGTATGAGCAGCAAAATATCCAAGCAACTCACCACAACTCCAAGATAATCCAAACTCTGACTCAAGCTCCACGAAATGCGCTAAAATTTGAAATGAAATCTGCACCACAAAATAGTGAAGCAAGTGTAGTATGAGTACGAAACAACGTGTACCCAGTATATCTCATGGCCGACAATGTAGAAGTAATGACAAGAGTATATAAGAAAATAATCCTTTAATTTTACAAGTCCACACTATAATTATCAACCAACTTTTCATCAATATGGATAATCAAATGTCACGTAATGTCCAACCACCATAAAAGCCCATAATCAACAAGAATGAGGGATGTAATTAGATGCAATGCAATGTGAGACCATGAAATGATATGCCTCAGATGTCAAGTACTCTCTCAACCGTATATACATGATACGCCTCAGAAATAAATCAAGAGTTCATGAACCATGGGGGACTCGCGAGGTCTATATACCAACATGGACGATCTCCACGTGTCTGTGCAGACAATCTCAATGCACTATCATAAAATCAAATAATTTCCGCATGGACAATCTCCACATGCCCAAATTATAATCTTGGTATCTCACAATCCCCAGCACGGATGATCTCCACGTGCCCAACTTATACTCAAATCTTATGTCAATGCATGTGCACAATATGATGTCAATAAAAGGGGATGATGAAGTTTCTCAATAAATCAGATGTCGCTATGACATATAATCACCTTAATTATCACAAATATACGGGTTCAATAAAGAAACACAACGACACAAAAGAAATCAAGTTACTAAATACATCAGCTAATGCCCATATGCTTTGGCATTCTTGAATTAAAATCTATCATATTATAGTAATAAATGTTTCCTTTAATAAAACAGGTACTTGTACCAATGCCCGTCACACCATTGGTGTGAGACTCCCATCTTTCGCCCTTACCCATTGTCTATTCTATTTTTAATCTTTAATTAGAAAAATGCCCTTCAACAAAGTTTGAAAGTCTTAACATACCTTGAATGTTGAACGCGTATCACGAATCCTCAAGATTTCGCCTTTCACCTTTGTAAAGCTTCAGAACATTCAAAATCTATCAAATATGCATTAAATGTAAGTAAATGGGCTTGTTGACATCCATATTGATATACTTCTACCTCATATCCCAATAATCACTTATAAGTTGTAGAGTCCAAATTTATAATTAAGTTCCTAATCTTGATGCCAATTAGTATATCAACTCTAATACTTCTCTAAATTTCAAACCTAGGGGTAAGTCTCAATTTCTTCAATTATCATAATTTTAATGGTGTTCATGTAATAATACACCTAACATTTAATAAGGTGTCTCAATATATCAAACTTGAACCATAATATAATAATCATAAAAATTGTTTTGATACCAAGACCCAAGCCATAACCACTAATCTTAATTACGAAACACTGTATACAAACCTACGGAAGCTATTTGTGCAAGAATGAAAATTACCCCTATTCCATATTCATGAAGACAGCAACCGTACGGAAAAAACAAAGGTGACCATACAGTGAAACAAAAAAAAAGGGTATGGATATTACAAACGGGAGAAGGAAATTTCAAGAGGAATATCAATTCTAATGATTATACAACTATTAACTAACCAATAATTCCTACCCACTGATGCCATCATTATTAATTGCAAAAAAAAAATAATAGAAAGAGGTATACATTTTGGTACTTGAAGCCATTTGCCCCCACAAGGTTCTCTGTTCACGGCGGGTGCTCTCGTCAATTCTTATTTTCTCCCATATTGTGATTTAAAATTGTTAAACCCCATTAACTTATTTTCTTATATGGGTCAAGTGGTATAGGGTATTAACTGAATTATGAACTTGACCCATAAGTATTAACTAAAATGATTTATTTAAAAAAAACACGTTAAGTAAATAACCATAGTTAAACAAATAATTCATAATTCTTATTTAATATTTATGGGAAGAGTCTTTTATGATAGAAAGTGGTATAATACTCAAAACAAACTAACGGGTCGTTACAACTTGAAAATATTACCCATGAAGGGTGATGAGATTCGTAAAGAAAGTGAAGTTTAGTCCGTGCTATGTGAGCTCATATAAGATTTTGAGGCGTATTGGCAAAATTGCTTATGAATTAGAGTTACCTAATGACTTAGCATCGGTATATCCGGTATTCCATGTCTCTTTGTTGAAAAGTGCGTTGGAGATCCGACATCCATTGTAGCTTTGGAAACTTTGGGAGTTAAATTCTTTTGTATCAAGAGGTTCTAGTTGAGATTCTAGACTATCAAGTTTGGAAGTTGAGAAATAAAGAAGTTGCTTCCGTGAAAGTTCTTTGGAAGAATCAATTAGTTGAGTGTGCTACTTGGGAAGGCGAAGCCGATATGATGTTCAAGTATCCTCACCTCTTTCCATCCGCTCCTACTCTAGCTTGAGGTATTAGTTCCTCATGGTTCATTTCTTTGGATTCATACGTTTTAGTCATTCTCATGTTTCTATATGCATGCATGTTTATGAAAACTTGATTTTTGATGTTATGATTTAGCTTGGAGTGATTTCTTCTTATTTATGTACATTTGATGAGATTTGCATTCATGTTGGGTTCTTAGTTTCTCTTATACTCTATTCATGCTTGCTTGAGCCTCATTCGAGGATGAATGTTCCCAAGGGGGAGATATTGTAATACCTCAGAAATTGAAAGTTTAGTTTGGGTTGAGAAAGTTCAAAAAATTTACAGAAGTCTGGTGCTACGTCTTGACCTACGAATTGTCAAGAGTTCTATGGGTTGTAGGAAAGGTTTCATAGGACCTTATTTGAATTATTGGAAAATGTCAAGTCTCTGGTGATGAGTTACAATTTGACATGATGAGGTGTCGAATGGACTACGGGACATAGGTGGTGTCCGTGAGATGGTTCTAGAGTTAGTAATTTGGGAGGACAAGTGATTGACGGGTATGCACTACAAGTCATAGTTGGTACTGCAGACTGTAGAGTGGAAATCATGGAAAGACAGTTGGACTTAGGTGATTTTTGGTAATGTGAGGTCTACGGGTAAGGTCTACGAACTGTAGACCTGATGACGATCTGTTTGGAGTTTCAATCTCTAGTTTTTGATCTTCGGTTTAAAAGGACGGACTGCAGTCTGTACTATGAACCGTACTCCCCCAATCGTAGATTTGTCTGACAGTTATCCTTTTAAGGATATTTGGGTTTTTTTCCTATGCATTTAATACGTATACTATGTTGTTTTGAACCTAATTCTAAGTCCTATAACTTACTTTCAATTCCTAAAACTACCCAAACCCTCTCATCCTCTCAAAACCTCAATTCCCATCCAAGTTTATCCTCTCCAATTCTCTTTAAAGTTCAAGGAGGAAAAGCTAAGGTTTCAAGCTTCAAGGTGTTCTTTCTATTGCTTTGCTAGGCTTTGATATCAAGGTATGTGAAACTTCACCAATGGATCTCTTTCATCCATTGGGTCCCAAAAGAATCTCAAATTCTTAAATTGATTTCACCTAATTTCATTAGGGTTCCATGCATTACGATTTAATTTTTTGATTTCAATCTTTTTATGCATGATTTGATTCAATTACATGGTTTTCAATTGATTTCATATGGTGTAACACCCCGAAACCAAGTAAGCTAAACTAGGGCTAAGTGTGTGGGGGTAACATGCCATGGAAGAGGGCAAGAGCCTAAGAGGCCTAAGGAATTGTTGAAGGAAAATATTTTCTGCCCAAGTCAACTTGGCAAGGCAGTGTGGTCGCCAAAGCTACTTGGTGATCCGCCAAGTAGAAACCCCATCGCCCAGTGGACAGCCTAGGAAGCCCAAGGTACTGGAAATTTGGGTGAGCAAAGTCGGGGCTTGCCGTTCCAGTTGGCGCATCGCCCAATGCTCCACCCCATTGCCTAGTGGACCTGTCTCCTTGAGAGAGCTACTGTAAATTTAGGCAAGCCAAGGGTCCATTTGGCGAGTCGCCAAGTGCCCTTGGCGAGCTTCAGCATGAAAACCTGTAGATTTTTAAGTTGAGGTCTTTAATGTCTTTTCAAATTTCTTAAGTAATACTATGTCATTTTTCTCTTAACCTAGAAAAGTATATAAGTATTATTTTCCTAAATTTCCCCCAACCTAAGTCATTCTCTGAAGAATCAAATGAAAAACCCAAGTGTTTTTTCTCAAGTATTTCTCTGTGTAGAACTTGAAGAAGAAGAAAGAGTTCAAGCAAGGACCAAAGTAAATTCTCCAATCCTCAAGCATTTGTGGGATTTGTAATCAAGGTATGATGACTTTTAAACCATGGACTTCTTTCATCCATAGAGTTCCTTAGTTTTCCCCAATTGTGAAGATGAAATCCCCAATTTGAGTTAGGGTTTCTTCCAATGTTGTGGGTATTGGGAGTGTTGGTCCAATTGAGTGGATAATGATTGTTTATGATTGAATTGGTATTAAATCATGTGTTTAGGATGAAATTACATGTACCCATGCCTATTCCATGTTTCTGTCCTAGAATTGATGAAATTAGGTTTTATGCCTTGAAGGGAAACTTCGTGGGTTTAGATATCTCTTGATAGGATTGATGAATTATGACTAGAATTGCTTAAATTGAAGCATATATGATGACTATAATGTTAATTTCTTGAGAGTAAAGCATAGATGATGATCATGAGATGTAGTGCTTTGAGAGTGAAGCCTAGACTATGAATTGTTGATCGATTGATGTTATGATGTGGAAGGGATACTTCCCATATTGAATTGATAAGCATGATTGAATGAATGTGAAAGGTTTACTCACATAAATGATTCTAGGTTGAAAGGATTTCTCACCCAAAATGAATCTAGACTAAGATTCTTAATGAATGATGAGGCTAGAGGCGATTACCCTTGACTTCCATATGTAAGGATATGAGGCGATTTCCCATACTCCTTAGAACTAAACAAGAGGTGAGTCCCCAGGTTCTTACTATCATGAATGGACATGGAGGTGAGTACCCATGTTCCTTATGAAATGATGTGGAAGAGAGTACCCACATCATATGATGAGATTGTGGAGGCGAGTACCCGCGATCTTAAAGTAAGTAAGACAAGAGGCGAATACCCGTTAGCCTTTATGAACTAGGCATTGAGGCGAATCCCCATGTCTTTAAAAGTAAGTATGACTAATGTGATTATGTTATGAATTTGACTTGCTTGGAGTGTTGCTAGATATGTCTTCCATGATGTAAGCTTGACTAGAGGCGGATGACCTAAGTCTTGGCTAAGGATAAGTGAGGTTACTTAAGGGAGTATTCCGCTTTCATTATGATGTTTATTATGTCTTAATTATGTTTATGCCTTATGTATTCTGTTGACTAATGCTTATGTTATGTTGTTTATGCTAGCCATCATATTTAGTACTTGATTGTACTAACACATACTCTTTCCTACATTCTTATCAAATGTAGGGTCCGACAACATTGATTCTCATACTTGTGGCTAACTTCGTTGTTGATCAAGGAAGTGAAGTTTTGGTGAGTCTTCATTGTGTTCGAGGATGTGATCACCACTTTCCTTTATGGTTTTCCTTTATGTCTTGGACTATTGTATGGGCTGTGACCCAAGACTTTATTCATGTTATTTAGATGGTTTGAGACAGTTATGTTAGACTTCCTCTCATTTTATAAAAGACTTTGATTGTATTGAAAAGTTTTAAATTCCCGCTCATTTCTATTACCTTATGTTATGATATGCTAAGTGGCTTGTATGAGGCCTCTCGGGGTCTTATATTCCTTGCTACATCTAGGGAGTACCCTTGGATCGTGACATATGGAACCATGCATTATACTTGATTATGATTACGAATTTATGAACAACGCCTATGAAGTTATGAATTATGATTTTTGAAAGCTATGCATGTTATGAAAATGATGATTTATGAACTAAGGATGTCTTTGAGAAAAGTATCAATGATTTGTGAAAGGTTTTTTCACATATGAATGAAATCATGATTTAGATGCTTAGAAAGGCAAGTGCATGTTATGAAAGACTTCATTTAGATGCTTAGAAAGGTAAGTGTCTGTTATGAAAAAATTTATGAAATCATGATATAAAAGGAGCTACTCTATGATGACTAGAAGTGGCAAAATGGGTAATTTATATGGGTATCCACTCATATTTACCCATTTTAAATGGGTTGTATATCCAACTCATTTAAAAATGGGTAAAAGCGAGTAATACTAATACTAACTCATTTAAAAGTGGGTAGTTAAATGGGTAATATGGGTAAAAAATATTCATTCATAAAATAAAGAAAAGTGATTAGAGGTGGGTGGTAAAAAAAACTTTTTAATTTTTTTTTGAGATAGGGGGAAAGGGATGGGAGGGACTGGTAAGGGGTGGGGTGGGGTGGTATATTATTATTTTTTTAATGTTTATTATAAAGAAAATTAAAAAAATTTCACATTTTTTTGGGATGGGGGTGTGTAGGGGGGTAGGGGTGTGGGGGGGAGGTAGGGGTGGGGTGGAAAAAAGATTTTTTAATAAAAAAAATTAAATTTTTCTTACATTTTTTTGGGATTGGGGGCTGGGGGAGGGGGTGGGGGGTAAGGGTGGGGGTTGGGGGGCTTGGGGGGTAGTGGTGGTGGGGATGATCAAAGTTGTAAAAATAAATTTAATTTCTTTTAAAAAAACAAATAAAA